>APFE031645473.1:159310-173182 GCA_000404065.3 Pinus taeda | reverse complement strand
TAAAGCTTAGATCACCCAACACTATGAAGTTTCACCAGAAAACCAACAACACTTCTCTATAAGATACAAAATTCTAGCCTCTGGATCTCTGTGATGAGGGATCCATATATAGATGATTGTAGGAGGGTGAGTCATCTTCTGGGGTTTTGATTAGTGTCCTCTCTCTAATATTTCTTGATTCCACTTGGAGATTGATGATCTCTTACTCATCCCTGGTTGAAAACAGAGAGGCAAGTGTCAGAGGGGAAGCTTCTGGAAGATTCCATGATCTTCTACCTCGCAAACTGTCTCTACCATTTGTCCATTCCTAACCATCACACCCTACAGAGGGGCCATTTAGTATGCATCGCACCCTTTACACTAGGAAGGTGATATGCATTGTGCCCTCTACACTGGGTATTCAGTATGGTCCAGTTTTGACCATTTCTGAGCAGTTTTTAGTGGAGAACTTTTGGGAGATGATGTAATCAGCTGACCTTGTTTCTCTAGGTAGTGAAGCAACACTTTTAGGGACTTAGGAGCCCTCAGTTTATGGACATTTATGATTGGGGTTGCAGTGCCCAAAAATGTTTATAACAGTTGCCCCCTAAAGCATGAGGTCATTAATCTTTTGATGTTGGGTGAAATGCTTTACCGTGAGGATCCGAAGTTTTTTCGAGCTGGGAGGCGACCTGTAATAAGATACAATGCAATACATTATATTGACAACATTTTTCATGATCTAGCTGAGGCAGGCATTCCCATGCTCAGCTTTATAAATTCGTTTTCATGTACATAGGACAGACAATTGTCTGTGTGGCAAACTGATGATTTGGACTCATCATCCTTTGATTTGGATGATCATCTGTTCGGAAATGATGTACATTTGATGTATTTATATTCCTAAATATATCATAGCCCGGATGGATGAAACTAGATCTGGGGTCTTCAAAACTCGTTCAATCTTCACTTGGAGTACAAGTCGATCCATGTTAAAAATGTTTTGGAGTCGAACATGGAAAGACATCGCTTGGTTACCAGCCAATGATGTAAGATGTTAATAGGTGCGAGAGGAATCACCAATAATGACAATGACCCTCAAGGTACTACAATACAATTCGTGTGGTGTGAAAAAGGACTTGGCGTCGAACACCACGCAAAATCTCTCAGTCGAAGGCCATTAATGTAAACCTGTCACCAAAAGTGAGAAACTTGCCATTGAGGCATGCAAGCTTCAAAGTACTAAAAGGGTTGTTCCTAGGTTGACTTCTCGGATAATGAGCTGATGTCGACAAGAAGTGACCCCATCGTAGGAGGGCCTTAATGAATCCAACATCTATGACACGGAACGAAGCAAATGATTTTTGAGGTGAAAACAATCTGATGATACAAGGTTAAGGGTGGCGGTCATGAAAAGAATGGAGCGTGAATGTATTACAGCAGGTGAGACACAGGTGAATTCTCTGAATGACTTCTCTTGAACATATCGGTGACACTGGCGATGGATTGGTAGCGTTAACCCCAAAGATAGATGGTGTAACGGCCCAATGGTGATGTGACCAGTGAACGGAACAACCCAACTCGACTCAAATGCGGAGAGAAAGTGTCATGTTCAAGAGTGACTTGCTATCAATAAAGTTTTTTCAAGTTTTCTTCCCAATTTTCCCCAGTCATTGTTGACTAGTACCTCTTTATTTTTGTCAAGTTTGAGGAGGATAACATATGCTTGTTCTATAATCCACCCTTCGGGCGAACTTATCACTATATTTGAATGAGCCTAGCAACAGTGAAACTCATTCTCGTCCATTTGGACGAGTTTGTCGCTATTCGGTTTTAACGAGTTTAACGACAAAGATAACTCGGTCCTTTTCAATTTTAGAGAGTCTAAAAGGGACAGAAATGAGACTCCAAAGATTCTTTTTCATCATATAATCCCTTAAGTCTGAAAAAGCGTAAAATAATACGAAAGGGATGAATTTTCGATAGTTTTTAACGAGCTGAACAAGACAAGTGCTCGATCTTTTTGTGTAACAATCCCTCAAGTCAAAAAGGATTAAAATCTAGAGGAGGGATAGCACTTCCGATGACTTTAACGAGCCGAAGAGGCTAATAGTTCAGCAATCTTTTCATATTTTACGAGTCAGCTGAAAAGAACTTAAAGGTGACTCGTTTTTCGAGGAACGAGTGATGATTTCGGGTAGCAGCTGATTCCACGTAAGGTTTGGAATTTTCCAATCACGGCAGTGTCACAAGGATGGCTAATAGAATCATTCTTCACAGATGCTCCTCGAAAGGGTAAACAATCAAATGGAGGTGAATGATCGGCTAAAAACAGAGTGGAGGTGATGATGAGAACACGACCAAGGCTCAAAAGCTGATGATAATGCATTCACAATGGTTATTTACTAGTTCATTTTTTAATGAGCTTAAACTCTAGGGGAAACATTTGCTCATTGCTTATGTTTATTTTTTAACGAGCTTGAATTCCACATTAAAACTGCTCGTGGCGGGTTTATTTTTAAATGAGCTTGAACCCTGCAGTAACACTACTCGCCAATCGTATAATAAGGATGTCTCATCTAAGATGCCATTTTTTATGGGGCTTGCACCTTTTGTAAGCTTTGCCTCGGATCCTTTCTTTATGCAAGCTAGGAAACGACCAGCCTTACGAGTTTAAAGGGTTAGAGGACCTACAAATTTAAAAAATAAATGCTCATTCTTCACTTGCATGCGGAAAGGTTTGCATCCCCCCAGTTATAGCGAAAAATTCCCAAGTTACCACGAAAGCTCCCCATCCGCGTTGCAGACAAAATTATTCCTTGGCAATGTCTACTAAAATAAAAAAAGGTGAGTGGCACAGACGCCTCCACTCACATAAATTTAACGAAGGTATCTTATTCCAGCCTAATCCCATTTTCTTATGAGGACAAGTGTGTCAGACTAGTCATATATCCTCCACGGAAACCTACTCTATACGCAAAGTTTTCCTGCCGAAACAAACCAAGGTGCATGCCCCCTGGGTTTCCGTCACATCCTCCTGAATCACTCGCGCTCATCAAGTGGACGGACCGGAGATCGATGAGACATTCCTTGCGTGAAAATACCATTTAGGGATGGCATTTGACTATTTTCTATGTGTGAACCAGGGAATGACAGTTGCTCTAAGAGCTTGACCATTCTGCCTTCGTGCGGAAAACACATTACTCTAAAGAGTGAGGAGACTACGGATCCCATGCAATAAATATAGTCATGTCCAAGGAGTAGATTATAATCCAGGGGTCCTTGGACTACCATCACGTTCATGTGAATGGTTTTCCTTCTCAAAGTAATGGCCACATTTGGAAGGATCCCTAAAGGTCGATTGGTTCCTTTGTCAAAACCTGCCAGATTTCTAATTTGAGGCAAAAGCGATGGTGAACCAAGTGCTTTCCAAGCAGTTGAGGAAAGGATACTCACAGAAGCCCCTTCATCGATGATGGTACCTGTCATGACCATTCTGTAAGCTTGTACAATGATTCAAAATGGTACACTAGCTAGTATATGGGGTCTGCCTAGTAGATTCCAGTAGAAGGAAACGACTAGGTTGCTTGGAGGTGGGACCGAATAGACGACCGGATATGACTCTGATGAACTTCCTTCCTACAATAAAGGAATGGGTAGACTACCCCCAAGTTC
The DNA here is from genome assembly GCA_000404065.3 of Pinus taeda. Taxonomy (NCBI): domain Eukaryota; kingdom Viridiplantae; phylum Streptophyta; class Pinopsida; order Pinales; family Pinaceae; genus Pinus; species Pinus taeda. Next base: position 169,528 of record APFE031645473.1, on the reverse strand, counting down.
ATCGGAGTCTGTGTTTATGAAAAGAATTTGAACAGTGTCGTTCTCTTTCTCTTCAGTGACGGTATCATTTGAAGATGAACATTCTGAAGGCAAGACCGGGTCAACTGTCGCCTCGACCTTTTGACTTTTGTCTGGTATGGGTTTAGAGGGTTCATTTTCAATGATAGACATTTTGGCTAGCCACAACGGCGTGCCAGCCGGATTTTCAACCAGTGGGGGACTTGGCAAGAGTTTCTTATATCCAGGAGGGAGTCGTCGCAGTGAAGCAGGATGGTCATCCACAACTCTTTTAGCTTCGTCTAGGAAGGGACAATGGTGGACGACGTGATTGCCTTCACACAATTTACAAGGAAATTTGGGATTCCTTTTCTATCCAGATACTTCACTTTCACTGGTTGATGGTGTGCTTTCAACATGATCATCAGAGGTTGACGACACCGAATTGTGCAAATGAGGAGACTAATCCCTTAAGATCTGAGGGATGCAGGGACAATCTCGATGATAGTGGTCTCCATTGCAAGTGACACATGGAGATTTAGGTTTAGACAATGCGGTGTGAGGATTTTCGCTAGACGATGCCTGGTTGTCCCCTTTTGCTTTTGGTTCCTTCTTCTTCTTTTCTTTTTTCTCTTTCCACTTCTTCTTCTTCTCAGTTACTTGATCTTTAGCTTTACCAGCTTTATCAAGCAAAGAGGAAGGAGGAGAGGGAGAAATAGACGAAGTAGAAGGTTGGGGGGTAACTCTAGTATCATCTAGTTGTCGACTTGACTGTTCAGGAATTACGATATTCTGAACGACAGAGGTAGAGAAGAGCCATATGGGAAAACCAATCGTCAACCCTGGAAGTGACAATGTGGCCATATGGGGTGCACCAACATCTCCCCAAGAGGAGAAAGGACTAGGATTTCCTCCAAGGGGAAATCCTTTGTTGGTAGACTCCATTTTTCTCAACCTAAAGACCAACGAGGGAACTTGTGATGTTATTCCGATTAAAATAAATTTTTGACACTTTGACACAACTTGTTTTTTCAATTTTAAAGAGTCGAGAAAAAACAAAAGATGACTCTAGTCACCTTCGATTTTTAATGAGCCTTAAGTGACAAGTGCTCAGATGGACCTTTTCTTTTAAGGAGTCTGAAAAGGAGCAAAATATACTTCTCTAGAAATCTAGGCAGAGGGGGTTACCAAACCAATCGCAAAACTGCAGAATACTTTTTACGATACGGCAGTCAATCTTCCTGAATGCTGTGTTCAGTGCATTGCGGTCGATAGGGTGGCATACACGGCTTCCTAAGGATAAAGGATGTAGCCTATTGTGGTCTCCTAATATATACTCGACAGTACATGGGAGCACAAGTCCATACTGGCACTTGCTGTCTCAGAGTGGAGGAATCACCCGACCAACAATGAAAACAATAGTTACCAAGTTTTACGATGCCGGAATACGTCTCTAGCCTAGACCTCTAGATGTTATGTGTTAGGTTCCAAAGCGTTTTTAGATTCATTAAATTTATTTTATAGTTGATCTTGTTTAAAAAAATTTCATTCAGGTTCATCGCGTGATGTGTATACAATTCCTAAAATGCAGTCTAAGACGATAAATAACTATTTAATCTTCTTTTGGCAATGAAAATCCTAGCTACTAAGGAAAGAAAATTGAGATTCCTTCAACAAAGAGCATAAAGCACACACTAAATGCACCGTCCTAAATCAAACCAAGTAGCCTAAATGCAAATGCACATGCATGTATTTGTTTTCAACCTTCTTAATGTATGAATGATGATAAGAAAGCTAAGTGCAAGTCTAAATTATTTTCAAAGAGACAATACTTAACAAATTTCTTTTCAAAATGAAGCGAAGATAAGGGCGACACTTTGCAATTTCGAAATGAAAATTGTTCTTCGACACTTTAAAAACTACTAATTTAAATCATATACAAGAGTAACTATATAATCGACTATCAAGAACAATGGGATTCTCTTCTATAACTGAAAATGACACTTACGACACTTTCAGATTAAGAAACAACAATTCAACTATGCTACTTCTTTGCAAAAGAGAACTGAAAATGGCGCACAATACATAAAAATACTTACAGTTCTTTGCACAATAGAGGCAGAATGATGTAAGAGAAGGGGGTTTTCATAGAGATATACTGACCACAGACAACAAAACTCCTGAATAGAACTGAAAATAGTGAAGGAAAAACCAAAGTCTGAAGGTAAAGTTAACCTTCCCTAGCCATCGCACATGTCACACAGGGAAACCAGTATGCAGCGCACCTACTCCACATGGGAAGTGCGATGCATACAGACTTCCTTGAAGGGAGGGTGTGATGGTACCAGTGCGAGACTTTTAACTAGTCTTTGCTCACAATTTACAATTCAGTTCAGGGATTTAGGCTGAGTAAGTGATGAAGTGATGTTCAATAAATGTAAATCACAGGGGTTGATCTAAGGAGGTTACTAGAGCCACCACTTAGGGCAATTATAACGTTTGCAGATCGATTGTTTAATTCATAAACAAAACCTGGAGATAGACTCAAGTAGCATTGATCTACTTTTCATTTATATAACAAATGCAGTTCGAAGGCTACCTGGCTTGACTTCAGGCTCCGTCTGTAAGTTTATAAAAGAAACAAAGATAGGCTAACAAACAATCTATTCACTCCCCAGTGGAGTGGCCATTTTGTTACCGGGAATAGTGTCCACTCGGAGCTGCTATTCCCACTAAGACTGGTAGCTATCTTAGAAACAAACAAGTAAACTCTACTTTTGCTTTCCTTTATGAAAATAGATAAGAGTGGAACAAAGGACACCAATCTTAGTCTTGCGCTTGGTTTCCTTGCTTGATTCCTCTCCTTCCTGATAGATCTTTTCCACTTCTTCTTCGTCTACCCAGCTTCAAAGAGCACCTGTGGAATCAAAGCAACATACTACTATCGAAGAACAGAGATCTATATTCATAAATAACACAGGACTAGATATGTGTTAAGCATACAAATGCATATATATTCAAACATACAATAATATGGAGGAAAACTTGAATAGCTTTATTAATATCAAGAAAAGCAAGAGGATTACAACCATATGTTCTGACCCAGCATCATCCTCCAGCAACAAAGCCCTTCTTCACCTCAAGTAAAGCTTAGATCACCCAACACTATGAATTTTCAACAGAAAACCGACAGCACTTCTCTACAAGATACAAAATTCCAGCCTCTGGATCTCTGTGATGATGGATCCATATATAGATGATTGTAGGAGGGTGAGTCATCTTCTGGGGTTTTGATTAGTGTCCTCTCTTTGATAGTTCTTGATTCCACTTGGAGACTGATGATCTCTTACTCATCCCTGGTCGAAAACAGAGAGGCAAGTGTTAGAGGGGAAGCTTCTAGAAGATTCCATGATCTTCCACCTCGCAAACTTATCTACCATTTGTCCATTCCTGACCATCGCACCCTACAGAGGTGCCATTCAGTATGCATCGCACCCTTTACACTGGGAAGGTGATATGCATCACACCCACTACACTAGGTATTCAGTATGGTCCAGTTTTGACCATTTCTGAGCAGTTTTTAGTGGAGAACTTCTAGGAGATGATGTAATCAGCTGACCTTGTTTCTTTAGGCAGTGAAGCAACACTTTTAGGGACTTAGGAGCCCTCAATTTATGGACATTTATGATTGGGGTTGCAGTGCCCAAAAATGTTTATAACAGACATCCAAACCTAGACAAGATGTGGTTTTCTAAAAATTGGATAATGACAGTGTATGTGGCTTGCCTAGTTGGGATAACTTCAACCCACTTGGTAAAATAATCAGTGGCTATTAATATCCATCTATGTTGGCCTGAGGAGCTCAGATGAATTTCACCAATGACATTCAGACCCCACTATTGAAAAGGAGTTTCGACTAAATGGGTTTCAAAGGTAAAGGAAACAACTTTCTTTAACCTTCAAATATTTTACATTGGTGGAAAGTGGTGACTTTTTTTTGCACATCTGGGAACAGAGTTGGCCAATAAAAACTAGCCCTTAAGATTTTGTTGGTAGTAGTTTTCCAATACAAATGACCTTGATGAAACTCTCCCATAAGATTGTTAGCTTCATCTTGCAATAAACAGTTTAGTAAAATACCTCCAGAATCTTTCCAATATAAAATTTGATCTAAAATACAAAATTTCATAGCCTTCAGTTTAAGAAACCTAGATTTTGTTTTGGTTAAATCAGGCTCAGAGCTTGTAATTTTTTCAGTACAAAGATAATCTCTACATACCATGGTGAAGTAGCAAAGGCTTATGATACCTGTGGAGTCGCCAGCTCTTCCTATTCATCCAATGCAACAATATAATTGAGATCCAGTGCATGAAAATTGGATTCAGCCCTTAGTTTTTCTAGCCCCTAGCCTTTGATGAGCTTAGTTGGTTTGAATTTAATGTCATACTCTAGGATCACAGCAATCCATTTTCCCCTTCTGCCATCTGATTCGGTCTATCTTAGAATATCTTTTACCACAACACTTGGGACAAATGCAATGATATGTGAATGTAGGATGTATACTCTAAAATATTTTAATGCCTTCTCCAGTTAAAAGGCTTGTTTCTCCATGATGTTGTGCTTCAGAGATGAATCCCTTGGAGCTTTGTTGAAAATAGCTATGGGTTGTTCATGGCCTTCACTATTTTTCTGCAATAAAACACCTGAAATAGTATGCTCAGATGCAAAAGAAAAAATCATAAAATCCTTAGTAAAGTGAGGACTTATCAAAACAAGAGCATTATTTAAAGCTAACTTTACATCACTAAAGGATTTCTTGGCTTCAGTATTCCATTTTATTTCCACGTATTTCTTTAACACATTTGTAATTGATCTTAAAATTTCAGCCAAGTTAGGAATACATCTCCCAAGGAAGTTTATTCTCCCAATGAATGATTGAACTTCTTTCTTATTTCTAGGTGGGTCAATTTTAAGTATAGCTTCGACTCTGCTAGGATCTATTCTAATACCTTATTTAGAAATGATATGACCTAGAATTTTTCCCTCCTCTAAACCAAACAATGTTTTCTTAGGGTTCAAAAATATGCCATATTTCTTGCATTTTCCAAAGACTCTTCTTAAATGCAACAAGTGTTCTTCATCTGTCTTTGAAAACACAGTTATATCATCTAGGTAAATCACAATAAATCTGTCAATTTCATTAGCAAAGGCTATGTCCATTTCTCTCTGGTAGGTGGCCCCAGTATTCATAAGGCTAAAAGGAATTTTTACATAGATAAAAGTTCCCCAAGGTCTAGTGAATGTTGTTTTATTTTTTGTCATCAGGGTGAACCAGAACTTGGTTATAACTTGAGAAACCATCCAGCAATGAGATTCTACTAGAGCCAACTACCCTTTGTAGGATATGGTCCATTTTATGAAGGGGATAGTTATCTTTTAGAGAAACCTTGTTAAGATTTCTAAAATCTACACAAAGCCTAATCTCACTTGTTTTCTTCCTAGTAGGCACATGATTTGAGACCCATTTCGAAAATCTAAGAGGTACAATGATCTTTGCATTGAAAATTTCATTGACTTCCTTTTTTATCAAAGGAAGTAAAACTTGGTATATTCAACTCAATTTCTATTTAAAAGGATTTTGATCTTCCCTAATGGGAATAGTGTGTTGAATTATACTTGTATCATAACATTTTAAGTCTTGATAGCTCCAGGCAAACACATAATGGAATTCTTTAAAAAGCTCAATGTATTTTTGCTTTTCTTTAAGAGGTAGGGACTTGGATAGTTTGACAATGTTGGGGTCCTTTGTAGTTCCTATGTTACAGTGGTTTACATTAGCTCCTACAGGTTCTATTTTTGGCTTTTTGGCTACATCATCAAAGTCAAAAAGCTCTTCCAATGGTACCAATCCTCTTGGTAACACATTGTCCTTTAATTGTAGAACCTCATCATCTTATTGATTATGAATTTCATTAACCACTATTTCTTTTTCATTGTCATTTTCATCTATATCAATATTTACAGACTCAAATTCATCTTTCATTTGTAAAAGGTTTTCTATTTGTTTATCATTACAAAAAACCTACCAATATCTTACATTATTCCACCACATATTTCCTATTGGAATGAAAAGGAATTTTGCAAGTGTTAGCTGAAACAGCCAAGGCATCAGTTAAAATATTTTGGCCTCTAGGAATGGCAAACAAATCATATTAAGAAAAGAATTGCAAAAAATCCGAAATTGCATTTCTATAGGCTCTCAGTCTAGCGTATTTAGCATCATATTCACCCTTAATTTGATTGATTATTAGCTCAGCGTCTCGTGCACAAAAATTCATGTTACCCCTAATCTCTTTAAAATTTGCAACCCTAGGATCAATGCTTCATATTCAGTTATGTTATTAGTGCACTGGAAATTTAGTTTGTCACCATGGCCCTTAGCCATATTTGTTGACAAGTGTTAAGCCCCAAACTTGCATCTTTCCTACACCTCTTTCTAGTTTCTTTCCATTCACCTGAGCCTCCTAAGCCATTAATATCATTGCATATTAGTTATAAAAGAGCATGTAAAGTGGTTTCTTGACTATGTCTTTGTGTTGCTATTTGAACTAGATTTTTTTTTATGAACTACAGAATCTTGTCACTTTCCACAGCTGGGTCAACTTTCCGCAGCTATTTTGTTAAATTCTACATTGCAGGTATCATCAAGAAGATCAAGCCACATAGGAAAGTTGGAAATAATGTGGACATGGTTCGTGTCCCATTGGTCTAGCTGGATTTGTTAAAGGAGGCCGTAGTCAACGGGGGTTAAGCGGTGGTCAAACAGGAGAAGTCCTACAGCAACAGGACTCCATTTCAAGCACGTGAAGACTTTCGTGACCATTTCTAGACTTTTGGAGGCACACTGACACCTGTAGGTTGCCCACCATGTAAATCCAACAAGCCGCTCTCAATAGATTGCATCATCTTGGCAGCCATGATGCTAGATCCGTGGAAGTTGTCATTCACGTGTCATTTGTCAGTGCAGTTTTTAGGAAATTAGTTATGTAGCCCTCTATTATAAATAATGTGTCTCCATACACATCATAGTTAGTTTTTTTATTGTATTTTTGACTGTTAACGAGACCACTATGCTGTGACATTGTTTCATTGTTATGACTGCATTCTAAATATATGAGAAGACTCTGTTTCTGAGCATAATTCATGGTTGATAGCTATTGCCCGAGGTTGTACAGAGGGCCCCTGCACACGCCAAGGTTTTGTTTATTTCTGTATAGTTTCATGCTGTGTTTTTACGTTCATTATGCCATAGTTAGTCACTTGTATATATTGCATTTCTTATGGTACTAACGTTTTATTTTTGTCCATAATTTTGCATGCTTTCCATTGTTGTTAACGTTGATCAGTGTATTTGTTCCAGATTACAGTAGGCAGCCCAGGCATTTGCACATAGTTTTACAATGACTAATAACATGGAATCAGTTTTATCTTTCTGCTGACTTACATTTCTTATTTTTTAATTCCAGCTCTGTTTTGTTTATTTTAGTTCTGTTCATTGGCTTTATTAGTTGGCTTAGATATTAAATTTCTCATGCCATTATCAGTTACCTCTGAAAGCCATAGCAAGACTAATGGTGAGGGATTGAAGTATGAGTGTGTAATTTTATATTAGTTTATTTTTCTGCAAATTAGATATTAAATTGTTCATGTCATTATCAGTTACCTTCGAAAGCCATAGCGAGACTAATGGTGAGGGATTGAAGTATGAGTGTGTAATTTGATATTAGTTTACTTTTCTGCAAATTAGATATCAGATTGCTCAAGTTGTTTATGATTACTTTCGAAAGCCATAGCGAAACTAATGGCGAGGGTTCAGAATATGAGTTGATGTAATTTGATTTTAGCTTTACTTTACTTGCAATTTTTGGATTTCTTTGAGTACAGTTTTTTTTTTTATTTAGACAGCAGCAAGGATAATGGTCTCATGATAAAAATTTCACTGTTTGTTTGACTAGTATAGTGGCACATTTTCATTTTCTTTTAGGAATTAATTTTATCATTGCATGTTTTAAACCCCTTTTTAAGTTTGAAGTTTTGGAAATCATTATAAAGGACATCATTGCCTTAAACATTTATATCCATACTTGTATTTTAGAATTTCCTTCTCACATTAGTAAATCAACAAAGATAAACCCAAAAACAAAATAAAAAAAACCAAAAACGACAAAAGTAAGAAATAGGTTATCTTGCACATATAGTGCACCACACTTCGTCAGCTTACGAATCCCAAATTGACAAATTAATGTAGAAATTTAGGACACTCTAAATTGACCAAACATTTTGGCGCCGTTGTCGGGGAAGTGTAACTAGGTAGCCAATTTCTTTAAAAAAAAATAATAAAAAGAAGGGAAAAATTGATAACGTCTTGAAGTATGCTCTCCTCTTGCACCTAGTGTGATCTAGAGGATCAGAAAAGAGATTTATTGGTTCAATAGTTTCTTAAGTATGCTCTCTTCTTGCACCTAGTGTGACCTAGAAGATCAGAAAGAGAACTATTAGCCCAACTTGAAAATAAAAAAAAATGGCATGCATAGAGCAAGAGATTCTAGGGGAAGGTTTATAGCTAGAGCCAAGAGTCTGATTTTCACAACTCCAGCTTCTTCAAGGCATAGACAAGATTCACCACCATCTACTCCGAGCCTTAAGATTCCTGGAATTCAAGGAGCAGCAGCTGAATTAGAGGATTCTCTTACACTATCTACCAAATCTCATCTAGGAGAAGACCCTTTCTTTACTTCTGCAAGAGGGCATATTGTAATCAAAGAAGTAGAATCACCTGAAGAAGAAAAGGAAGAAACTCCCTCTCATCCACCCTTGATAGAAGAACTAGAGGACTCTGAAGAAACTATAATGGATTCAGAGATAGAGGCAGAGGTAGAGGAGGAGGAAATAATGGAGGCAACAATGGTAGAGGTGGAGGTAATAATGGAAGAAATAGGGAAGGAGATAACTCGTTTGGATTCCCTATAGTTGATGAGGAAAATCACACAATGATGAAAAACATCTCACCATTTGTCCTCCCAAACTTTTATGGATTGCGAAGTGAGGACCCTGAAACATTTCTGTTTGAGTTTGAAGTAGTGTGCCGAACCTATGACTATATGGAAGACTCTCAAAAACTCAAACTGTTTCCTTCAACATTAAAGGGAGCCGCTTTGAAATGGTTCATGGGATTAGTCACCCAATCTATTAGGACTTTGTAATGATATGAAACAAACCTTTTTGGATAGATACCTGGACTATTGTATGCCCACCAATCACAAGGATGAGGTATAAAATGGTACAAAAAGAAGATGAAAACTTGGAGGATTTACTCGAAATATTTCAATACAACTTAAAAAGAGCAAAGATGAGCAACTTAGATGAGGAAACTTTCAAATCCCTTTTATTGAAATCCATTAGAGATGAATGGATATATATTTTAAACATGATGGGGAAGGGAGACATTTCTCAACCTCCACTTCGTGACATAGCAGAACTATGTGTCCATCTCTCAAGGGGAAATTCTAAAACAGGGAAAGGGCCTTGAGATCCTTCTCTTATCAAGGCAAACAAATCTGCAACAAGATCAGTAAGTAGGGTAGAGATTGGGAATATGCTTGATGAATTCAAAACTGATATCTTAGGGAGCCTTAGTGAACAACTAGACACCCTTAAAATTCAAAATAAGTAGAAAGAAGAAATTGATGCTTTACCCATATTTTGTCTGAAATGTAGGAAGAAACATTCTCTAAGGGAATGTCCCTTGGATGCAAACGTTGTAGAAACATGTATGATTTGCTAAGATAATCATGAGACCAAGGATTGTCCTTCAATTCCTAGGCTCAAAGCCATATTTCAAGAAGATCCAAATACAGTAGAAACTCTTTGTTTTGTTGCAAGAAGACCTTGGCAGGGGCAGCAAAATCAAGGGTTTAACAATCCTATGAATTTTCAACCCCCACCAAATTGGAATCCTTGGAAACATCCTTGGCCCCAACCTCAAAATCCATATCAATCATGGGCACAAGGGATGCAAAATCCTTATGGGAGATTTTCTCAGTTTTATCAATTTCCTCCATCTTTTCAAAATCAAAAAACTCCACAACTTCCAAATCAAAATCCACAACTTTCATTGCCATTTCCTCCACAACAACCTTCTCAACAAAATCCAAATCCTCA
>APFE031645473.1:111111-151853 GCA_000404065.3 Pinus taeda | reverse complement strand
TCAGAACATTCAGATTTGGTTGGATACACTGATAGTGATTGGGCTGGAAGTGTTGATGATCGGAAAAGCACTTCCGATTATGTTTTTCATATGGGTTCAGGAGCCATTTCATGGGCTTCTAAGAAGCAGTCCATTGTAGCATTGTCTACAGCAGAGGCTGAATATGTGGCAGCTACAGAAGCAGCATGTCAAGCAGTTTGGATGAGAAGGATGTTGAGGAGCTTAGGCCAAGAGCAGGCAAAAGCAGCAGTGATTTTTTGTGACAATAGCTCAGCTATTGCATTATCAAAGAATTCAGTGTTTCATAAGAGAATGAAACACATTGACACAAGATTTCATTACATCAGAGAATTGGTGAGCAATGGAGAAATTGGCTTAGAACATTGCAGGACTCAAGAATAAGTTGCAGACATTTTGACAAAGCCACTGGACCAGAAAAGCTTCGAGTTTTTGAGAAAATGTTTGGGTATGACTGAATGCCCAGCAGTTGAAATTAAAGGGGAGTGTTGAAATATTAATTTCCAACTGGCCACATTAACTCTGGAAAACCACTTCACAAAACCACTTCAGAAAACGACAAATTATTTTGCACCGCTTTTGGTAAAAAGTTGTTTTTGTCAGAGGGCCTCCGAACACCCCGACTAGTTGCCACGCGTCCAGTGTACGGACACAAAACCACCCTCTCCCCGGAAGCTGAAGTTCGATTGTTTTGTGAGAGGTTGGTGTGTGAATTGCGTCCGATCAGGTCAATGGACAATCATCTTCAACACCCTGCGAGAAAGTTAATTTTACTTTTACTGCACGTTCTATTTAATGTATTTAATGAATGTGTCATTGACTTAGGTAAAAACTTTATGTTTTCATACGGCATGTATGGGCACGAATATAAAGATGGGTATGGGTGAGTCAACCTATAATTAAATGTTTTTTTTTTTGTTTTGTTATATGTTTTGTTTTAGTCTTCATTCGAATATGTATTTTGGATATTGCACACGGGAGAGGAAGGTTCGCAGCAGCTAAAGAACAGGGAAAAACACAGCAGTGTAAAAATGAAAAAGACCCCGACAGTGAATGAAATTTTTGGATTCCTTCTTACAGGTGCATGTATTGGTTTTTTTTTAAAGGAATGGGAAGGCAATGTATTTTTTTTATTTTACAACAGTAAACTTATGTAAGAAATTTTTATAGCATATGTCAGAATTTCATTTTACAATGGTAAATAAGTAAATGTAAAAGGTCTTTTACAGTAGTAAATGTGAATATAGATTTTACACAGAAGTGTAAAAATCATTTGTAACAGAGCCAGAGTAATTTTGTTTTTGGTGAAAGTTTTTAAATCCCTCACAGTAAGAGGAAGAAATATGTATCAGAGTTTTTATTAATGAATATAAAAGTTTTATTGGAGTGAAAATCTCTGCTGTCAGAAATTTTATTTGCTTCCCTGTGCAAAAGATCCTGAGGAGAAAACAGAGCATTGCTCTGTATTCAGTCAATGTTTGTTTGTTTTTGAGACTTTACGAGAAAAATCCCCAACAAAGACAACTTCGGTGCGAACTGTAAAATAAGGCGACTTAAATCTAGTTTTAATAGTAGAAACCTACTTGCAGAGCACACAAATCAGAAAATTACGAGATAATCTCTGGAGTTGTGATTTTCACGACGCTCGCTCTTGCCCGTGATGCGTTGTGCAATGAATTTAAAGAGTAGGCAACCTCCTTTCATTCAATTCACGAACAGAGAAGAAAGTGAAACACATGTTTCTTGCGCGTGAGTTCGTTGGCCGAACCTTCTTGCGTTGACGGCAGAGCCTCTCTCGAAGCTTTCCAACGATCGCAATGATGCCACCTATAACATCTATTGAAAATCTCTGCTGTACTCACCAATAAAATCCGATTTCGTATCTCTAACTTTGCAAATAAGATAAGTATAACCAGTGGTGCTGTTCTGGGTTAATAACTTAACTTCAAATTGAAGGGTGTACAATTTTTGATTACATCAGATTTAATTAAATAATTAACATGGAATTGACATGTGCACGATATTGATTACATAAAATCTGCATCTACATCATTACATTTATTTTTATATTCCCTAAGTTGGCATATTATAACGATATTATTTCTTAACATTAATAACGTGGCAGCGATAGGTGTTAGGCAGTGTAACTACTTAGAAATGTAATCATTAAATAACGGCCAGAATAACTTCCTAAAGTCCATTCAGATATAAGTAGAGAGATCCATTTGTAATCGTATTTTATTTATGGTATTGACCAAAAATTCTAATATATTTAATTAAAGACAAAATAAAATAATTGGCGTGACATACTCCGTGATTGTATAAATGCTTTCCAAATTAGCTTACGGCATTTTAAGAATTAAATCACGATTTCAATATGCTTTTTCATATTGAACGCGCATGTATTATATTATTGTGTTAGATGGGCATTGTAAGTCATGGCATGCGGATTTTAACTTGTTCATATAATAGAAAACTATTGAGTATGTGGTAACATTTTAGGTTGATGCAGGGTTCGTGTCTGATTTTCCCTCACGATTTCCGATGCTGCCGAGTGACCAAACAGTGAAGATGTTAAACGTGGTTGTTGAAAGAAAATAAACCATAACATGTCACTGTGACATGCATTCACCTTAGTTTTGATTATGATCTTAGTTATCAATGTTGAGTTGCATTGAAAACACATTTTTGTATCTGGTATCATTTCAAATTTTCAAATTCACAAAAAATCTATTTGATTTCACCTTGTCCTTAATTATGAGTTCCCGGGTGATAGATTTTAGTTATCAATATTTAATTGTATTGAAAACACAATTTTTTTTATATTTAGTGTCGTCTCAAATTCACAAAAAGTTTATTTTATTAAGAATTTTGTTTCACTCTCTAGTGGGCAGTACATTTTTTATTTTCTGGTTTTTAATTTTTCAACAAGTGTTTTTAGCAGCGGTGTTGGCTTGAGTTGGAGGGTGACATGGTTGATTCCATTCTGTTAATTTACATTTCCTCAGGCTTCTATAATGTGAATGCACAATTTTTCTATTTTTTATTAATTAGCTATTATGTTTATATTTCCATGTTTTGTTATTTGACATTTTGACATTTAATTTTATTTTGGAATTTAATTGGTTTATTGTTTTTATTTTTATTTTTTATTATTTATTAATAAGTTTTCAATTATTGCTAACTTTATTATCTTTCATCCCACTTGGTTCTTGGAGATTTTAGTAAATTTGGGTCTATGTCTAATTTTAGCTCACTTGTCAACTAATTATAGTTTTTTAGACTAATTTTCAGTCAAGTAAGGAAAGAATTTTTGTAGTTTGTAGTTAATTAAATGCAGGCTATTAGAATCCCACTTAATTTAATTTTTTACTTCTTTTTGGAGAGTTTGTATATTGTATTCATGTTTAGCAATAATATATACCATCATATATTTATTTTAATTTTTGATCTACCAAGCATCCAAAGGAATCATATCTCTCAATAAGTGCAAAATTTGATGAAAATTTTGTACCTTAAGAGATTTGAAATTCAAAGTTAAGATGAATCTATGCCAGCTATTAATAATACTGTCAATATTTATATAATTTCACATCTTGATATAGAAATATTTTTCTTTGATAATAAATATCTTTGGTATGTATGATAAATATAATTAGATGTTTTATATCAGTAATTTTCTTTTGTATTTTATTAAAATTTTGATAATAAATATCTTCGGTATGTATAATAAATATAATTACATGTTTATATATATTTTTTATAATTGTCACAAGCTTTCAATTAGTTCTGAAATTTTTAAATAGATTTTATATAGTCTTAAAGTTTGAAAGAAATTAAATATTAAACATAATATTTTAAATATTAAAAATAGATTTTGAAAAAAAAATATTTTAAATTTCTATTTTTGTATTAATTGATATAGCCTAACTGACTAATTTTATTGGGGTTATGCATAGTATTTGTGAAATAAATAAATCAAAAATGAAAAAAATAAAAAATAAAAAAATAATTATATACCACGAAATATCTCATCATAGTACACATATCAATGCCAATATTTATATAACCAAATTTTAATCATTTATAACCAAATTTTAATCAAATCCAATAAAATAAGATGTGAATATTTGATTTGATATATTATTATTAAAATATTTTATAATCAAAATATTAAGAACTTTTATTGATTTAAAAATTAAAATGAACATTAAAATATAATGAAATTCTACTCAAATTCTAATCCAACTACAGGCAAGAAGCTCAAACATAAAGTACAGGGAAAGAGCATATGACAGGCTCTAATAATCACATGTCCTTTTCTATAAGAGATGAATATTTCGTCATCATGATGTCACCCTTTGACATTAAATTATTACCTAATGGATTGCATGATGATATGTTTTTACTAAGTGGAATTCCAGTTTTTGTGAAATTTCGATCGTATCAATACAGCCAAATCGTTGGCTCTCTTTCCAACGTCAAATAGCTTAAACTGAAGTGCTGAAGAATCACACATAGTCACGAGTAACGGAGTAAGTACTACCAACTCTATTGAACTTAGAGTGACTATAATATTTGAACAAATATAAGTAATCATTGAACTTAGAGTGATTATGATATTTGAACAAATATAGGTAATCATTTTTATTTTGATTTAAATATCAAAGTTGGAATATTTGAACTTAGAGTGACTATAATATTTGAACAAATATAAGTAATCATTGAACTTAGAGTGATTATGATATTTGAACAAATATAGGTAATCATTTTTATTTAGATTTAAATATCAAAGTTGGAATATTTTTTTTTTAATGATTCTAAGTCACAAGAAGATACAGGAATACGTTGTATATGGATTGAATAATAAAAATCAATATATTTTTATTTTTTAATTTAAATGCATTTATTATATTAGGAATATAAACGTTTTTTAGATTTAAAAAACAATAAATTTAAATAGTCATCGTGGAAAAAACTTTTACAAAACAGGGAAAAAAAATTTATAAAACTCGTTTTTATTCAGCTAATTATTTTAACGTAATAGTATTCCTTTAAATTATAGTTTATAATTATGATTTTGAAAATAAATTTTAATAATTATAAGTCATATGTTGAGAGAGTAGTAGGTGTATATTGATTAATTAATTAAACAGGTTAATTTTTTTAAATTTTTTTTTTTTTTATGTTTGAAATTTTTTTTTTAATGAAAATAATAAAATCTAAGTATAGAATTTTATGAATTTAATTATTTTTATTTAAGTTATGTTGCATATTTTATAGTATATTAATACTCCACTTGCTATATATCATTCTCTTGCACCTATACACAAATCAATCATCTAACACAATTTGTATATATGCAATTTTATTTGTTTGTCTATTATTATTATAACAATTTAAATAAGTCTTATTATTATTATAACAATTTAAATAAGTCTTAGTCATTTAATCAGAAACTTCATATTATTATTTTATTCAACATTAATGAGGAAAGTTATAAATTCGAAGCTTACTTTAAATTAGGGTTTATGATTACCGTGTAAGATATGGTGTATAATTAATATATAATAATTTAACCATAAGAAAAGTTATAAATCCCAAGGCTACCTTAAATTGGGGTTTATGATTACTATGTAGTATACTTTAGAGGTAAATACTTTACACTAGGGTTTATGTTTACTTTGTAACATATTTTGCATAATTAATGTATAACAATGTAATTATAAGAAAAGTTATAAATTGAAGGATACCTAAAATGTGGGTTTATGATTACTATGTAACATATTTTATATATAGATGGTTTTGGAGGTTTTTAACTCTATAACCATTTAAATTAATCTAAAATCTATAACCATTTAAATTAATCTAAAATTGGTATCAAACTATTTTTCACATAAGAGGCCAGTATTAAAAAGAAATGCTGCAGATTATACTGGTTTAAATTTAATTTTTAAATGTGATATCCATAACACTTTTCTCTTTTTATCTAACAAATTTATAGTAAATATTGTTTTTTATATGTTAATTAAATTTAATATAAAGTTATGAAATATACTAATTAGAAATATGAATTATTATAATTTTAATTTATTTTAATGTAAAATACATATTACCAATTTTTTAGAAAAAATAGTTCATAATTTTATTAATAAAAATAAAATTATAGTATAACAAATTGAATTGAATGAATCTATTCTTTTAATTGAATCAATATTATGTTTTCATTATTATTATTTTTAATTTAATACTTTATTTTTCATCGAAACTTTTTTCAAAAATTAGACTATAATAGGCACTACAATCATCAAATTTTGATATACTTCTTTGTATATTTATTTTTATTTTTTCTTGTTTTATAAATAACTAATCTAATATTTTCACACTTATATTTTATGTTTATACTTAAAATTAAACATCGTAATAGGATAAATCAGTTTGTGAAAAACACTAGTATTTTATCACAAATTTGGCAATATTGAAATAGCTCACAAAGACTACTCTACCGCATAGTGATAATCAAAATAGTAAACGAACTATGACAAACGAACGAAAATATAGTAAATGAACTATGGTAATAAAAAGAAAACACTTTTCTATTAATCTCAGAATATTATTTCAGACCGAAGTAATCGTCTCAAGCACCAACTAAATCACAAGATGGAATAATGTACCTTTTCACCCAGAAAGGATCAGATATTATCAATATGTCAATCATATACTTTACATGTTAAAAAATCAAGGGGCCAAGTTGCCCTCTGGAACATCACATGAGGCCTTGTCCACTCATTACTACATTAAAGATTTTTTAAAGATATTTTTTTATATTTTTTGAGGTCACTTTTTATTTTAATTCTTTTACATTAAAATTTAATATAAATTGTTAAATATAAAATTTAATAACAAAATAATTTGAGATAAGTATATATTTAAAATAAAATTTTATATTTAAGTTATTTTTTAAGATAAGAATATTTAAATAAAAAAAAATTTAGACACAAAAAACACTTTGAAACAAAAAAATTTAAGGCAAAACTTTGTATTAAAGAGAAAAATAGTTTAAGACAAAATTATTTTAATACAAAATTTTATATTTAAAATAAAAACCATTTGAGATGAAAATACTTTTAAGACAAAACTTTATATTTAAAATAAAAACAATTTGAGACAAAAGTATTTTAAGACGAAACTTTATGTTTAAGACAAATTTATATTTAAGACAAAAATATTTTATGATAAAACTTTATATTTAAGACAATGACCACTTAGTAGGAAACCCATTTAAGACAATTAACAATTAAGACAAAACGATATCAATTTAAGATAATATTATTTCACAACTACAAAATTGACACTGCACCCTAATTAAGTCTGTAAGCTCGTAGGTTACTATTGTCCCGCACCTATACCAAGCTTGCGATTTCGCTTACCATTCATGTTATCTTATATAAAGATAATGATTTGTTGTCCTATTCATTTTGTGGGATAGCGAGTGCACCCTAGTTAAGTCTATCATCTTGTAGGCTACTATTATCCCACACCTATAGCGAGTTTGCTATTTCACTTATCATTCATGCTATCATATATAAAGATAATGATTTGTTGGGATATTCATTTTGTGGGGATAGCCCACTCTAAGCATGACATCAACTCCTCTTCTGTCCATCAGGACAATTCATTGTCTTTTGTTGCATTCGATCAGTTCAAATTCATTGTCTTTTTTCTAGGTGATTTTGACCAAAATCCTAGAGATTTTTGAAATTTTGAGTTTAAGTTGTTTAATCTCTAAAATATGTTTTCTCTAATGGGTTTTTCAAAAATGCATTTTAAACAACAAAAACTCACATTCCTACTTAAAATTATTTTGCGAGATTTATTTTAAAAAATTCAATCAAAAAATCTATTTCTAAACTATATATGTATATATTCTTATTCACATAATCTTTTAAATTTATGTTTCAAATAGTTTTTAAAAAATTATTATTATTATTTTTTATTTTTTTTTAATGTAAACTTATTAAAAATACACCTTTTAGAAATATATTAATTTATTCATTGTAGGTAAAATTATTTTTAGATATTTTAATTTAAAATTTAGAATATAGAATTACATACCATTTAAAAGCCATTTTATATGGGAAATTTACCAACTACATAAATACATGGTTAAAATGTTAGCATAGTTTTATTTTTTAATACAATAAAATTATATAGACTATTATTTAATTAAAAAATGAAATATTAATAGAAAAAACATAAAAGATTAGTACTCATTTTTATTGAAAGATTATTTACTTTTATGAATGAAAGTATTATTAATTATTTTATAAATTAATTAATAAATTTTTTAATATATGGAAAAAAATAATTTTTCAAAATTAAAAAAATATTTAACAAAAATGAAAGCTTAACTTTACTAATAATGAATAGATTATTCAAAATAGTATGATTGTTTTCTTTTAATAAAAATTATGAATCACTTTTTAAAGTTCTCTAATGTTACTTGCGGCTATATTTGAGACTATTGAACAAACAATTACTTTCTTTTTAATCTAATTTTACATATCAGATAACTAAAAATATATAACAAAAGATTTTTTTAACAAACAACACATTAAGTATTTTTATACATTTATAACCACTTATAACTAAATAAAATTTAGTAATTAATACATTTATAACCACTTATAACTAAATAAAATTTAGTAATCAAATTATAATAGTTTTTTCGAGTATAATATCTATAGCGTTGATTTCATAGATACATCAAAACTCAATTTAAAATTGACTTCATCAATAGGCTTAAATCATGTTTTGGAATCAGATCTATATATAAAACAAATTATCAAAAGGAATCCCATACCTTCTCCATTATCACTGGCCCAAAGTACAATGAAACCATTTTATAGAAGTGGCCATAGAGTGAGCGAATATATTATGAGAGATAAACCTCCAATAAGGTCATCCGTGTTATCGATCGTGGAAAGAACGGTGTTATATACATAGAGTGGAGAAGTCCCTGGTGAGGGTCTGAAATGCCAAATTGAGAGTGGTGGTGGTTGTTAGAACTTGCAAAATAACAACAGTACAAATGGTGTTACAGCCAGCGAAGCCCAAGAACTATATAGTTCAAAATACTGACACGTGGTGAATTATAGTTGATTAAATAATAAGTCGTTTTATTATGAAAAATAAAGTTTTTTTAGAGATATCATAAGCCTATCTCATTAAATTAATCAAATATCGAAAAAAAAGGGAAGTAATATGAAACACGTAAATTAATATGTTTTATATCCGTAGAAAGATTTATTGTTTAGAATTTACGTATTCACCCCTAAATCATAACAAACTGCACGAAGAATCACCCTACTTTTATCGAAGCTATAATTTTCTATTATGGGAATCTTAGTTATTTGTTTGGAAAATTTATTAACAATTTTGAGTTTTTGTGTAAGTGCAAATCTCTTCATGGTATTAGAACTTGGACATAATTTTGATTTCCCGAGCCATGTTTGAGGTGGGGTATTGGAAGAATCATGACGCCTCTATGGAATCCATAATTTCTACCTTGGGGATCCTAGTTACCAATTTGGAAAGTTTACTAACATCTATGGGTTTTGGTGTTACGACAAACCTCTTCATAAAGAAATCCTATAAAAAAATGTTCGCAGAATAAATACATCATTCAAAAACAAAATATGGACATAGTGCACAGGAAGAAAGTGATACCAACCTTTACACCTTGATGCGTCTTCAAAACTCTACTGGACTCCACATCCAATGAATCGGCATGTCCTCCATTTAAAATGCTACCTCCTCTCTACACTCCAACCCTTTCCATCTCTTCTTCCCCAGATATTACTTTCACTTCGAAATATTAAATCTAGAAAGGTCAGAATGAAGTTTGGCTAGAAATACCATATTTATAGTTGCAGGAGCAGCATTCGAAACTTCATTCAATTATTGGTGAAATGACAACAAAGCACAAATGGTGTTTACTGCATTCAATGATTGGTGTAATGAAAACTAACACTAGTACATAGAGGGGGCTTTTAAGACAATTTTTTAAGGCAAAAGAAATATTTTGTCTTAAAATTTAATTTGAATAAAAATTTTCAATACAAGGCACTAGTAAAAAAATCTAAATGTAAAGGATTAGGAGACTGTTTTTTACGATGTCGATGGGTTATTTAGGAAGCAAAGCAACTGAGGTCGATAACAACTGATGGCATTTAGCGTGATATAGGCCGACAATAGAGGTGTGTTTCGTGAGAGGAAAAATGGGGGCACTTTCGCTGACCGTGGATAGGCAGTAACATAGTTGGAGCACCTTTCCAAGTCTCCATCGATTGTGTTTTAATATTGTGACTTTTAATTGTTTCATTTATGTTGAAGGCAAATTTTTTTTTTTCAAAAGGAAAAAAAACACTATCTTTGTATTAAAATATAAGGATAGTACATAATTTATTTTTCGTTCATTATATTATCCTTGCATATTTCTCCTATCATTCCTATGCTGATACATTTCTATTTTCCTGTTCTAGGCTATAGAAAGTGGAATCAGAAAAGTAAAACTTTACTGACCTTCCTCGGGAGCTAAAAGACCCCCAAAAGATAAAAAACCACTCCAGGTGCCATAACCTTGAGCTAATTTTCTTTTTCACTAACCTAGGTTGTCAGTTGCATCCATAGAAAGGAAATCTAATCATTGTAAACCTCCACTCGCATGGATAACATTGCCTCCCAACTACGAGAGTCTAATCTAACAAGTTCTGTTCATGTGACCCTGCTGATGCCTCAAAAATCGTTATAACAACATTGGGGGATAACCACCCGGTCCAGACCTTAAAGCAGCTCCTTTTCTGTTTGGTGTGGTGGCTCCCACTGGTTTAACTAGGTCCAGTTACCTTCTCCCTATCGCTATTGGTTTATTATATATCTTTAATTACCAATAGACAGGGATATCAGATCACTTATTCTTGTTGATCATGCAAGAAAATGACCCTTAAGCTGATTTGGGTTCAGCCAAGCCACAACTAAAATTTTGCCTCTTTGAGAAGAGGACTTAAAAGAATGTAGAAATTACTCTAAATGCAAACTTATTCTATAATGCAAGCAAAATAAACTAATCTTAATCCTATCTTAATTAGCCAGATATAGATCTAACCCAACCAAGAGCAAGATATTTAAAGTGTTGGGATTTTAAATATGTCTTGTTTATAATGAATATCAAGTTAATGAAGTAGTTCAATTAACTGACATTATGGATATCAAAACACATCCTATTGAGACCTATTAATTGAAATAATAAACCAACAACACTCAAGAAGTAGTTCACAAAAATGACATTGATTATCAAATTAGTAAATCTAATAATTAAACAATAATATGTGGAAATAGTTCACAACACATTACCATTCAATAAATCAGTTTTATAAGGCAGATTTCTGATTAAATAGTTACTTCATAAATCAAAATTTAATCCATAAGATCAGAGATACATAATAACAACATTGAGATAAATTACCCATATTGACAAGAGTGCACAAACATGAACAAAATGAGACATTCCTATTACCATAAAAATGAAACTGATATTTGAAACAATAGTATTAGAAATACAAATTTATTGCATCCATTTCTCTGACCTCGGTCTCCAACAATCCTTTCCATTTCTTGAACCTCTGTCTTCAAAACTAAAGCCACAATAGTGCAAACTTTGTCCATCATGCATAATTCAAGATGCAAAGGAAAAATCCTCAATAATCCCCAGATCTAAGATTTTCTCTCCTCTCTTCTACAATTCTAAAGTCCTATTACAAGAGTGCTTTTAGAAGTCCAAAATTGTAGAGGAGAGCTGCCCTTATTACATTCTGCAATCTGCTATTTATAATATTTGCAAAGGAATCCTTGAGAGGAAAGTTTGTTGAAGGTAAATCTATCAAATCCAATTTTATTTGCTCAAAAATTCTAATCTTCAATTGTTGGAGCATTCTTATTGACTGAGATCCTTTTCTCCATATTTCTTCCACTGTTTTCCTACAAAAAAGAAATCAAAATAAATTAGAATGCGACAATAAAATCAAAATGTTATTGCTGGCATTTAAAACAAATCCAATAAAATACAATTAAATAAATAATTGAAAAATAAAATGTAAGTTTTCTATTGATGCTTGGGATGGTCTAATTGGCTAAGGATATCATTGACGAGCGAATCTGCAATTAGAAGAGGCTTCGGCAAATGAAAATAAAACTTAGAAAATTGATTTTGTTTTCAAAATTCGGAGCTTGAGCTTCTGCCTGATTTTCTACCCAATAAATGACCAAATCTATTAGTGAAACATTCTTAGAAATGTTCTCCTTGATTTTATCTTTCCAATGGGCCGTCCTGGGCCTCATTTGACCAAGTAAAACTCAATCTATGAGCCTCCAAAATTGATGGATCAAATCTGGTATAAAACTAGATATTCTATTGTTGGACTAAAAATCAAAATTTTAATTATAAATTTAATCCTAAATTAAGAATTCTAATTATTTTAATAATTAATTCTAATTTAATCATTAATTATAAACTAAACTAATTAATTAATAAACTATATATTAATTAATATCTAACTAACTAAAATATTAAATATTTATAAACTAATTAATATAAATAATATTTAAATTTTAAATTTAATTATAAATTAATTAAATATTATATACTAATTAATTTAATTAATATAATATATTAAATATTTTAAACTTCAAAAAAAAAAACCTACCACTCCACTCCACTCCACTCCTACTTTACTCATACGTATCATAATAGAAAGATTAAAACTTAAAAACAAATCATTGAAAAGCTTAAAACTTATGTCTTGTGCCCTTTGACTTTTAACCATCAGAGGATCGGAATATCGCACATCGAGGTTTGTCGAGTTTTATTTAAAGTTGTTATGGATGAAAGCTGTGATGCGATCGAAGCTTATAATGAGAGTTGGTTTAATACGAGTTTTATTTAAAGTTGTTATGTATGAAAGCTGTGATGCGATCGAAGCTTATAATGAGAGTTGGTTTAATACCTCATGCCATTTAACGCTGAGAAACCGACAATCAGGAGAATGGATGTATCGGGGGTTTGTTAAACTTGTGATATATGAAAACTCTGGTGTTATTAGATTCAATTTCTCGATGGGATTGAAAATTTTTATTTATTTTTTATATTTTTATTTTATATTGTTTTATTTTAATGAAGTTTAGTTTATAAACTACAACTATTTTGAAATTTTGGGCTTTTGGGATTAGTAATCAATTTGTGAAATTTGAGTAAATTACTAAAATCCCAATAATTCATAATTTGGTTGAAAAATGAAAAATATTAGTAATAACTAACTAGGAGTTAATATTTGAAATAAATGCGTTATTGTACTAATTTATTTACAAAATGCAATATTGTACATTTTATGCATTTTTAACCCAAGCTAGATAAATGACGAGACTTCAAAGGAGTACCATTTTCAAACTAGTTGATCAAATGAGGCGAAACAAGCGTCAATGGGAAGCTTATAAAAAATCAATTCTAACAAAGCAATCAAAACAAGAATCCAAAGAAAATGAAAAATTAACAAAAGCGTAGGATAATCGACTAAATAACAATCCTAAAAAGGTGTTTGGTCAAATTTTTTATAGAAAGGGTCACCATTATTTGAGTTGAACAAGTCAAAAAGGGGGGGAGGGGGGGGGGCGTCCGGGTTGTGTTTTTACCACAACAGACCCCGAGATTTGATCCACTTTTTCAGGACTAGGATCTAGACATCTGCTGAGAACTTGATAGAACTTTCCAAAATGATGGATGATGCAAAGACAAAGCCATTAATGTGAAACTTAGACAAGAACTTGACTTAACAAGTCTTGACCATGACAAAAATTTCGTCAAATACATTGTGAACATGTAATCTACAGGTTATAAATTCATATCTGAACATAAGGGTTTCATACTTATTTGAAAATAATTAAGAAGGTTTGATGCCATCTCACAATAGCTGCAATAACATATATTAAGTCATGCATTCAATAACCATTCATTTACTAATCAAAAAATGATGACATCCATAACTAAAGTTTGTCATAAAACCATGCTTATAGCCAACATATAACTAGAATAACAACAGTGACAGAACAACCATCAAAGCCACATAATAACAAGTATAAATACTCATGGAATACGAGAGGAAACTATCTCTTATTAACATATGCAAAATCCAACCAAGTCAAGAACTTCCACGTACCACCCAACCATAGATTGTGTTTGAACCAAATCTTTATTTCAACCAATCACCCCTGTGCCATATTCCAAGCATGAATGTGGGCCTCACAACAAAACAACCAGGGCTTCCTCATGCTTTACCCCATAATACCGCCATTATTAGTCATGGAATTTCTAGGCCCGGAGTAAGCACCTACCAAACTAGGCTTTACCACAATTCTGCCATTGCCAGTCAAGGGATTCCTAGGCCTAAACAAAGAAACATACACTACTAGGATTTACCACAATCCCTCCAAAACTGGTCAAGGGATCATTTGGTCATAAACAAGCATGGATGCCTCCAAATTTATTCACCAATACCTTGAGGAAATTTTTTGTCTAAGATTAATGATTCATTTTGTATCTTCCAGTTATTATCAAGGCATTTCTACGCCCTTGGGAATTTTCCTATGACTACCTCACCTGGTTCCAAAACCATCCAACAATCCAACTCAACCAAATGAAAGAACCCCATCACACAATGGCTATCTGGAAATGGAAAGGTAAAGTTGAAACCATTGTCACACTTGGAAAAACCCATGCCAATGACAACAAGAGAACCAAATATACACATGCATGTACAATGCATGCCAAATCTAGCAAGGAAATCATACATGCAATTTGATGCCTGCAAACTAATCTTGTTGTCGCCACTTCATCCAACACTTCCTTACTCGATCCTGGCTTCCCCTTTCTTTCTTGTCCTTCCTTTCTCCAATGCTAGAGTGCTCCAAGAATGATCTAAGTGTGCAATATTATGAGATAATAGAGAGAATAAAGTGAGATAGCTCCAAAACTAAACTGAAAAAATGTTAAACTTACAAAAGATTAAACTAGAAAAAGGTGTGAACTAATCCTCAGAAGCCTTTTTATCAATTAGGCCTCTATTTTCTTCAATTTCCATTAATTTTCCTTCAATTTCCTCCTCACATGAAACCTGTGATCTTTCACCTTCATTTTCTTCTATTTTCCATTATTTTCATAAATAATATGCCAATTAATGCCTCTTTTCCATTACCTTTGTGAATTTCCTTAGCCATAATAAACTAGATGAAAACCCACTAGGATGTTTTTCCCAAAATTCATCTTGGAATACATGTCTCATGAACTTGGTTTTATTTCACCTTTATTAACTTTATTACATGGAATTTTAACCTAGGCTTGTTATAGATATCTTCCCCTCAAGGGAACACTGTTCTCAGTGTTCTATAACAGCTACAACCAACAAGGCCACTAAATGTCAAAATACTCTGCTCATGGAGCTTCATAACTTAACTCGATGCAGTATTTATAATGAACAAACTACTGAAAAGAAAAACCAATATGAAAAACATAACAACATGATAACCATAGTGCTTTTGGGAGCTTTATAACAAATCTCGTTGTGGTATTTACAATAGCAACCATACATAAATATTTATTTATACCAAAACTCATTTGCCTCCACTGCAAATAATGAAGAATATATAGCCTGCATCTGATCAACCATCTCCCATGTATCTTCATCGGGCCTAAAGTGCTTCTACTGCACTTTAACTTGCTTGATTTCTTAGTTCCGGAGCATGAGCTATTTCCATTACAAAATGCACTGAGGTTGTGGCTGAAATTCTCCTTCTAGATCCACCTACAATATAGACCAATCAATCACATGATCCACATCCTTTACATATCTTTTAAGAAATGAAACATGGAAAACATCAAGGACTTTAAGTATCAGAGGTAGTGCAAGATTTTTAGGCCACTGGTCCAATCCTCTCAAAGATCTTGAAAGGCCTAAAATATCGAGGTGCTAACTTCACACATGACCCAATCCTCAAGGAGCTCTTCTTGGGATTTATTTGTAAGTACACATGCTCCCAAACCTGAAACTCCTTAAATAACCTATGTTGATATGCCTAACTCTTCTTCCTATCTCGTGATACCTTTATATTCTTCTTGATAACCTTCATTTCATGTTCCATTTCTACCAACATGTTTGGTCCTATCAATACCCTGTTCATTGGATCACTCCAATTGATAGATGTATTACAACTCCACCCATAAAGTTCCTCAAATGGACTTATCCTTAGTGATATATGATACCCATTGTTGTAAGAAAACTCTACCAGTAGAGGATACTCCTCCCACCTCCTCTACTGATGCATCACATAGATTCTCAACATGTCCTCCAAAATCTTGTTGACCCTCTCTATCTGTCCATCTGTCTGTGGATGATAAGTTGTGTTGAAGGTCGACTCTACGCCCAAACCTAAAAATAATTCCTTTCAAAATTTGGAAGTGAACTTGGCATCTCTATTTGGAAGAATCTTCTTCGGAACACCATGCAACCTCATTATCACCCTTATGAATACTTGTGCTACCTCACTAGCTGAATAACTAGACTTGACAGATATGAAATGTGCTACCTTTTCCAAGCTATCAAACACAACCATGATGGAATCATGCTTCCTATATGTTCTCCAAAAAATCGTAATGAAATCCATGGAAATGATCTCCCCTTTCCCCTCTGGAATCAAAATCAGCTGTAATAGACCACCTAGATGCTTGCACTCTTCTTTTGCCTGTTGACAATCCAAAAACCTTGCGACAAATTGAACTACATATTTTTTCCATTTTCTGATAATAGTATAATTTCTTCACCATTTTCAATGTCTTTTGATATCCCAAGTGACCTGAATACAACTTAGCATGAAATTCCCACAAGATAAGCTTCTTCAGCTCATTATTGTACGACACATAAATCATGTCCCTAAATCTCACGAAACCATCTGACATGAGATCGTAATCAACATCCTTCTCACATGTACCCTTCTACTGTAATCTGTGCCTAAGCTCCCTATACGTTTCATCGTATTGTCCTACCTATAAGATATAATCCTGTAAATCTATCCCATTTGAACTCATAGTTGTTATGTGACTTACCTGCACTCTTCTACTAAGAGAATTTGTAACCTTGTTCTCTTTTCCTTTAATGTACCCGATCTCCAAGTCAAACTCACTAATCGTGGGAAACCACTCAGCTTTCTTGGCATTTAGATTAGGCTGGTGAAATAAGTATTGCAGCCTACTGTGATCACTTAGCATAATGAACCTCCTGCCAAGAAGATAGTGCCTCCACATATTCAATGCATGAATAATCGCTGCCAAGATCATGTGTCACATAGTCCTTCTTGTGATCATTTAATTTCCTTAATTCATAGCATTCCACTAGCTACTGCATCAGGACTCCACCAAGTCCTCTCTTGCAAGCATATGTACACATTACGAACTCTTTATCTAGATATGGAATCTTGAGAACTGGAGCATTTGTCAACAACTGCTTCAAATACTCAAAACTTGTTGCACATTCCTTTGTCCATTCAAATTTATTTCTTTTATTATTGAATGACGTAATAGGGCAGGAAATCCTTGAAAAGTTCTTGATGAACCTCTTATGGTAACCTGCTAACCCCATGAATAATTTGACCTCATCTGCATTTCCAGGAGCTACCCATTCCATGATGCCTTTTATTTTTTCAGGATCCATTGTTATGCCTTAGAAACAACATGCCACAAGTAATGTACCTTTGTTTGAAATAAATTTCATTTACTAAGATTGGCATACAACTGATGTTCTCTTAGGAACCTTAATACCGTTGTTAAGTGTTTGACATGCTTTTCGTCATTCTTATAGTATATCAATCTATCATCAATGAATACAATAACAAATTTTTCCAGATAAGGACGCAACACATTATTCATCAAACACATGAAACTAGTTTGAGCATTAGTCAAACCAAAAGGAACTACAACAAACTCATAATGCCCATGCCTAGTCCGGAAAGCAGTCTTGTAGATGTCCTCTTCCTTGATATGTAGTTGATGTTATCTCAATATCAATTCAATCTCCGATAACACATTTGGTCCCTTCATCCGGTCAAATAAGACATCGGTCCTTGGTAAAGGATAATTATTCCTCATCATCACCGTGTTCAACTGCCTGCAATCAATGCCCAACTGAAGAGTACCATCCATTAGGGGAATTTTAAGGTCTAAAAAGGGCCTCCTAAGAAAAATGTACAACCAAAATAAATTTTATAAGAACCAATAGGATTAAGGATGATAATGTCAGCCATGGGGAATTATTCACCATTTTTGGAGTAAAAAAGTAAAAATAAAAAAGTAAAAAAAAACTCCATTTTCAACTCGTATTTTAAACTTAACTCCCAAAGGTTTTACTTAGATTTTGAGCAGGAATACTTGTTGGATGCAAAATTTAATTCCTCATCCAAATATTATCCATGTTGCATAGTTTATATGGACATTGTTACATGAAAAATGAGAAATACATGAAAAAACGTGATTGTAATAACGTTTTTCATGTATTTCTCATTTTTTGTGTACCAATTAAGTTTTTTCATGTATTTCTAATTTTTCGTGTAGCAAGATCCATAGAAAGTATACAAAATGGGTACTCCTTGGATTAAGAATCAAATTTTGCATCCAACAAGTGTTGCCGCTCGAAATTTGAGTAAACCCACAAAACGATAAGTTGAAAATACAAGTTGAACAAATTATTTTTTCCTTTTCCCTCTAAACTTTGATGATGTAGTCTAACATTATTTTATTATTTCCATTAATATTTTATAATTTCCTTAAGAGGCCCATTTTAGACCTCAAAATTCCCTTGATTCTTATTTTTCACAAACAACACTAGTGCACCACAAGGCGACACACTTGGCCTTATGTATCCCTTATCAAGCATTTCCTTCAAATGCAACTTCAATTCCACTAACTCTGCAGTGGTCATCCTGTAAGGTGTCTTTGATGTTGGTGTTTCCCCTAGTAGCACCTGAATAGAAAATTCCAATTCGCTGCAATGATGCCACTTTGAAATCTTTGCTGGAAACAGATCTTGAAGCTACTGTAAGACTGGGTACCTCTTCAAGACTTTCACATTCTCAACATCCTTACCATTATCATTGGAAATATGTACTACAAATAATACACATTCTTTCCTGTGACTATGCTTTGTCGACATAGTTGTAACCATTCTAATTGATTTTTCTTCTTCTTACCCTACAAGATTCTCTAAACAATGTAAACTTGAAACGAGAACTATAAACTCAAAATGAAAACTCTAGTAAAAGAAACCCAAAAAACATGAAAAACAATGCTAAAAACGAAAGTATGTATACTAGAATGATGTTTCCTTTTTTGGGTTAATTTTCAACATATTTAAAAAATGGCAGTAAAACAATTTTTTTGCGCAAAAAACAATTGTTTTTGAGGAAAAAAACACACTAATGTTTTTGGTATAATAACATTTTTCTTTTCCATGTATAATTTCAACATTTTTTAGTAATGACAATAAAGATAAAATAATGGGATCTGAAACACATTAAAATTCCATCAGCTTTCATTCATGTTGTTAAAGATATAATAACATGACACTAAAGATCACTAAAATTCTAATTATTTTCAACCATAACAATAAAATTAAAGAAAAATTGGAAAATTTTCAACCATAGAATTAAAAAACTCTAAGTTTTCAACACATTTAAACCATGACATTATGAAAAAATTACATTACTCGATTAATCAAAATGTTAATACTTGTAGATTGAATGAAACATAAATTATATCTCTAGTTTATTGTTACATTGTAGATACTCTAAACAACAAAACTCATCATAATTAAAACATATAATCCAACAAACATAAAAATGACTCATAACTTCATTTAACACCATATGGAAATCAAAATTTTTATTTCAAAATACGATGCAAACATCAGTTATATAAACTGCCTTGGACAATTATCCAAAATCACTCATATTTTCTTGCACGCCATCAAAATTCATATCTTTGTATGAATGACTGGATGCAGATGAACTTGTTCCATGTTCTTCTCTTTCATTAACTAGTGCCCCATCTGGGTCCACATGCATGCCCACCATTTGAGGTTTCAAAATTATTCTAGATCTATGACTGGTTTCAACAGACTTCCATCTCAACACTGTTTCTTCTGGAAACAACTTCTTCATAATCTCTATCATCTTGAAGTGAAGAGTTCCTCTCTTTGTGAAACTAAAGTCATAAACAAGTATGTCAACATCCTCCAATTTTAAGAGGTATGTGAAGTGACTAGTTATATTTGTACCCTTTCTTTTTCTCTTTCTGCTAATTTTTTTTATCAACTACCAACTTTGGCTTGTACACACCATTGAATGAGTGCGTATTTGTGGCATACCAATGTATTTCAACACTTGCAATATATCCATTTTCTGTAATTACCTTTATAACCTTAGCAACCCATGATGGATAGCCATTGGGATCTCCATGTGCAAGCACTATGATCATGCAACCCTCCTTAATATCTTGTATTGAACCACTG
Organism: Pinus taeda; assembly: GCA_000404065.3. NCBI lineage: Eukaryota > Viridiplantae > Streptophyta > Pinopsida > Pinales > Pinaceae > Pinus > Pinus taeda. The sequence goes on along the minus strand of APFE031645473.1, from coordinate 131,172 downwards.
TAAAGGTCTTCCATGGCTTCACATTGTGCATGAGATCTTCTCGAACCAATACACATTCTCTTTCCTCTACCTGTGAAGAAATAATGATACCTTGAGATTGTTGTTGTTCAATAATGTTTCTTTCCTCATGTTTATTTGACTTATTTTGTGGCCAAATAAATGGAGATTTAAAAGGTATATCTTCATTTGTTGTTCTTGAAATGAAATCACTTTGACTATTGAAAAAAGACTCCCACCAAATTGAATCAACAATATCAGAGTACTCATATATATATCTAATACAATTTTTAATTTCTTCTAGGCAATCAGAATAATTTATATCTATATTCTACCTGTGTGCATTATGACCTTCTTTTTTTTTCTCAAGAAAGATTAGGTCCTTCTATTCAACTATATGAAAAAAATTACATAATATACATATAAAGGAGCTATTGCCCGCATGAAAGTCGAGCTCCACATAGCCTTTATACCCAAGCCTTGGACCCATAATCCGAGCCGAGGGCCCATAAAACCTTTAAACGTTACCTTCGTGGAACCAGAACTCTCCAAGACCATTCGATAATTCTACAAAGATCTAGCCATTATGAGACTATATCAAGTGTCCATCATGCTCACCCTTTTACCAAATACATGGAACCGAAAAAAGAATGTACCAACTCTAGTAACCATTTCAGGTCTGACTTGGAAGATAACCTCTATGCTATTTATCCGCCCGAAATCCATCGGATTCACGCGATCTCAAAAAGAATGTTAAACTTGCACAGAACTTAATCGCACCTTCGGACCTAAAACATAATAGAGACACCACCTAATTGTGTTTCGGGTCTAAATGGATGGTTAACAGTCTTGTTGTTTGATGTGAGAAAAGCATTAGATTACTACTATTTCATCGACCCGCCCACTCTTTAAGTAAGCCCTCGTCACAAAACATTGAAGGGCCATATTTAATGTGTATTTGATACATTTGAAGATTAGACGTATAAGTAGTTTCCCACCTAGAAACCAAAGGATTTTAGTGTTCCGGGTGCATTTTCCCACTCAAAGACTAGAGTAAAACTTCATCTTGCTCGTACTTCTTCCATATGTAGACCAAAACTCCTTTGTTTTCATCAAGCTTCACCTTGATTATTTCCCCTGCTCTGATAGTATTCCCTGTCTAAGGTCGCCTGTCTGTGACACTCTTCCCACAGTCATCCTTGGGGAGTCTCTATGAGTTCATATCTTTTGTTGCTATTGGAACAAAGTACGCCTTCATTTGCCAAAATATCCACTAATATATTGGTTGTGTGTCACACATGAATGAAACTAAGGGTTCTCATTGTGTGCATATGGGATTGAATAAGTTGATAGACTTGCAATAACCTCCAGTGCTTCAATACTTTGTCTGGTGCTGAGCCATTGCATATTTTCTTAACTGAATTGATTATCAGTTCAGAATTAGCTTCAATTATGGTATTATGTAAATTTGAGTCCCTTAAGATTTCTAGGCATTTCTCAGGGGCCATGAGCTCTACCATATTATTAGTGGCTTTACCCAAATGACTGTGAAAGATGGCTTTTATTAAACCCTTTTCATCTCTTAATACTCCTCCATATCCAGCAATGCCAGGGTTTCTGTTTGAGGCCCCATCTATATTGCATTTCATAAAACCATGGGGGGGAGGTTGCTAGAAGTCCTTATCAGTTGTTATATGACTTACAGGCTTAATTATTTCTTGGGGGAAGAGCCCCTGAAGGCCGAAATGCAGACGTATCTGCACATCCTAATCTTGAGGTTGGTTCTCAGGGGGGTTTTTTATAAGGATTCCTATAGTCTCTTTAAGCTATCTTATAATCTGAGCCATAATGCTCTGGGCTGAACCAGTCCTGTTCTTGAAGATTCTATTGTTGCATTCTTTCCAGACATCCCATAATAGAAATCCTGGAACCAACTCCCAAGCTTTATTGATTATTTAATTTGTAGAGAAATTTCTCCTCCAATTCCTCAAAGTGTTGTTGATGCTGCCAATGTCCCTGTTAGAATGTCTGAAAATTGAAACCACCCAATTCCACAAGGTGGAGGTGAATGGGCATAGGTTGAGAAGGTGTTCCATAGTTTCTTCTTGTAATTTGCAAAGATGGCATCTTGATGGACCAATTACACCTCTCTTCCGAAGGTTTTCCCAAGTTAGAATTTTTTTATGTTGCACCAACCACATGAACAGTTTGATTTTCATCCAGTTTTGGTTCCACCATAGGTCCTTCCATACTGTGTCAGGGTTTGGAAAGTCAAGCCCAAGGGATATTCACTTGGCCTCTTTAAGGTTAAATTTGCCTTCATTGTTTTTTCCCCATCTCAGTTGGCCTACATATGTTGATTTACGAAAAAGTCAACCCTGGAGTCTTCTTAAGTTTTTTCAGACTCTCTAAAAATGAAAAACGTCGAGTTTCTCCTATACCGGACTCGTTAAAATCTCGACAGTAAAGGACTTTTTCAATTACAAACAGGAACGGACCACTCCTTCTTAGTGTTCGAATTTAAACTAAGTTGGCCTCACCCGAAGGGTGAGCTTATAATCAAGCATATGTTATCCTCCTCAAGCTTGTAAAAAATAAAGAGGTACTTGCTACAAATGGTGGGGGAAAAGAGAGAAAAGTAAGTCTGTTTGTCATACTTTGTAACCACTCTTGAACACGACACTTTCATTCACCTGGGTTTGGAAATCCTTTACCTAACAGTTGATCAAACCATATTGAACGTCTTCAACCGGTTTCTGGGTATTAACTTTGGGTCAATTGTCACCGAACCATCTCTCGTGTCGTTATGTGTTCAAGAGGTCAGTGCAAATAAGCCATTCATCTGCAAAATGTCTGTCATCCATATTGACCATCCCTGAGTCAGTCCTTGCAACTAAATTTCTTCAGCTTGATCTATGATTTCGTGTTGTGGGCTTGCCTACGACGGATCGCTTTCTATCGACTTCAACTCATTATCTAGAAAGATGATATAGAAATCGTCAGTACCTTGATATCTGCATGCCTCAATGGCAGGTTTCTCGCCTTTGACAATAGTTTACATCATTGACTTTCGATCAAGGGATCCCATGACATGTTTGACATCGATACATCTTATCACATCTCATGGATTGTACTGAGTACTTTGAGAGCCATTGTCATTATTGGTGGTTTCTCTCACGCTTGTTAACAGTTTACATCATTGACTGCTAATCAAGCAGTTTCTACCATGTTTGACTTCGACACATTCATTCGCAAGGATAGAATCGTACTATTTCAGGAAATAGAAATGAAGACCCTGGATCTAGTTTCCACCATCCAGGCTGCAGGGAATTTTGTATTCATTATACTATGGACTATTCATAATTCATAGTCATTAGACATAATACTACAACTATCACCTGTTACACTCAAGTACATGTCAACTATCTCAACAAATATGTGTTAGTACAATCATCTTAAAACAAGATCATTCATTCAGGCAATATTACAGACACATACTCATATCATGAAAATAATCAAACATTCAGACAAGAGATATGTGGCATAATAGACACCAAACACTCAAACACCAAATAAATGACATAATCAAACATTCAAGAACAAAGTAGATGACATAAGAAAGGTTATACCTCAATGTATCTCAGGGGAGGCTCTCTTTTCTACACAATCAATCCATATTAGCATGATATAACTTCACGTCATATCAACTCAAACATAGATAAGGTCATGCTATCCATAATAGTCACTAGCTAATATGTTCACATCATAAACTCATAAACAATTATCATTCATACATAATAATCACATTTTCACAATCACTCTACATTAGTATGACATAATATCAAAAATAACTCGAGTCATACCTGAATGTCATAACCCTAACCATCTGCATAGGCCAATCCAATTTAGCATGATACATATAATATCAATATCTTAATGTAATAACCCTAATCATCAAATTACTAGCATATAACAATAATAAGTTAACATATAACTCACTCATCAACAACATATAACACAATCATAAAGTTGACTGTCATAAAACAACAATAGAAATGCATACAACCATATGTTACTATCATTCATGAATATCCGACACATGTGCATATGACTATAATAATAAAAAAAAGCACTTCTCGTGTATGTAACCATAACATCAATAGAATGAAAGGCATACACATGACCATAATGTGTATAACAATCCTTAACCTACATACCTGCATGCCCAACATACAACCCTGTATGACAATATCGTCTTACCCTAAAGTCCATTGTTGCAACTTCACTCTAATTATCTACATCTCCTACTCTATCTCATCCATCACATTAGCATCATAACATACCAATATCATCATGATGACCTAATTTCATAAAATGACCTCACATTACATGTATGACCTACTACACATGCATAACCATAACCATGAAAACACATGCATAACAACATATAAACACTGACTTGCATAACAAATGCATATACAGCCATACACTCATGATGACACATCCCACAGCAACACCATCAACCTTCACCGAGTGACATCACTACAACCATGATCAACACCATGTAAATGCAATACGCACATGGACTACAAGAAACGAACACATATGTAACCCACATGAATGCATGGCCAACACACCATCCATCCAGTCCGAGGGGTGAACCATGCTTTGATACCACTCTGTGGTATTAGATATGACCCAAAGAGAGTGCAACCCACTCCAACACCACTCTGTGGTATCAGATATGACCCAATGAGAGGGAAACTCACTCTGATACCACTTGGTGGTATCAGATATAACACAAAGAGAGCTCAACCTACTTTGATTCCACTCTGTAGAACCCTCCTCCCACATATACCCAATTAACATGTGATGAGAGGCTACTATGATATGATTCAACCTCCTAGGTGACCTTAAGGAAGTGGAATCGACGGGAACACATCAAACATACCTTCAACATCAACAACAACACTCCTGGGAGACTTCGCAACCACTCAAGTATCGTGCCCCTGGGTTCCACTAAGTTTTTAAGCTATTAAAACCACTGGACGCTCCTATGCTATGGGCATGCCAGAGTCTAGAGAGACTTGGAAGCTCCCACAAGAATTCATGTTTGTGTTCAGTGACTTTCCGGCAGACCTATGCTAGACTCTGTGGGATTTAAGGTACTTTTCAAGCCCAAAATATCAAGGATACATCAGCCATAAAATCCACATATAAACTAGTACATTTACACATAATATATCAATTAAGGAACCTCTTATTAATGAATGAAAAAGACAACCCAAGATGCGACTACCATGTTCCACCCGACCATAGAATGGCTTAGCCAAATCTCTCTTCATTCATTCACCCATGTGTCATATTCCAAGCTTGAATGTGGGACTTAAACCAAAAGAACCAACTAGGGAATTCTGAAGCTAAACCACCTCACCCTCATCAATAGGAACCAAACTTTACTATAATCCTTACCAGATTACTTAGCCAATACAATGAACATGTAATAATAGAGATTACCATGATCTGGACCAGATCACTAGGAAAAACACAAGCATGGATGACACCAAATTTCTCCACCTACATCATGAGGAATTTTTATCTCTCCTAGTCTCTTAGGCTTTACAACAATCCACACTGGATCACTAGGCCCTAAAATGAGACCCACTATCCAGTATCTACCACATATCCCACCCTAGGATTTCTGGGCCCAACAGAGAGAAATACACCTCTTGGCTTTACTGTATATCCCACTATTCACCAACAAGGATTCTGATGCCCACCGAGGTAACACAAAATTCATCTTTACCACAAACCATAGTCTGGTTCAAGGGTTACTAGGCCATGTATTCTACCATTCAGAGATCCACCTCACTCACTTCTAATACATCTGGAAATCCATATAAACCAAAACATGAGAACCTCATCACATCATGGCTATCTGGAAATGGCAAGGCTATGCTGAAAAAATTATCACACTTGGAAAAACCCATGGCATAACAAAGAATCATGTTGTAGCTACTTTATCCTGCTCTTCCTTGCTTTCTCCTTCCAAGTATTCGACACTCATCCAAAAGTGCTCCAAGAAAACTCTAAGTTTCCAAGAGTGTGTGTGAGAGAGAGAGAGATAGTTATGAGAGATCTCCAAAACTAAACTAACAAAAGATTCATGAACTGATCCTCAAAATCCTTTTTATTAATGAGGCCTCTATTTTCTTCAATTTCCAATATTTTCCTTCATTTTCCTCCTCATATGAAACCTGTGACATTTCAAATTATTTTTCTCCTATGTTCCATTATTTTCATAAATAAAATGCCAATTAATGCCTTTTTCCTTTCCAAAGCCTTTGCCATTATCTTTGCCAATTTCCTTAACCATAATAAGCTGAAACGAACACCCACTAGGATATTTTTCCCGCCATTCAACTTGGAATATGTGTCCCATTAGTCATGGTATTATATATTTTTACATGAGCTTTTAATGAGGGTTGTTACAAAACCCTCCCCTTAGGGGAACACCATCTGTAATGTTTAATGACACCTATAACCAACAACATTGTTGAAAACAAAACATACTTCCCATGGAGATTTATAACAAAACTCATTGCAGTATTTACAATGACCATCTGCTAATATGATATACAATGTCTCTACCAAGCAACCTTGCTTCTAGCGTCTGTCTGCCATCCATTCTTATCCTAGCATGCCACGAATCTCATTGCTTTCATTCAGCTGATGTATCCCTTAGAGTTACCTGTCATAAAATAAACATAGACATAATGCAAGCATACAATATGAATTCATATCCACGTGATACCGACCTTGTATATTTTTCATGGCTACTCTCCCACTTCATTACTCATCAACCAAGAATATCTTCATGCCATTCACCTGCATAAGAAATCATTCCTCCACAAGAACGATTCCTAATGACCCTGTCAAACTGTGACATAGATACATAGATACATACATATATAACATTAGCACAAAATAATCATGATCTCGTCAGAAAAGGACATACCTGGATACATACATACATACATATATATATATATATATATATATATACATCGACACAATCAGAATCACAACATAATTACCAGATATCATAAGGTCAAGGTTAAGAGAACATACTTTATCCGTGAAACGCATGTACAACATCGAGAACAACAATTGCCAACGTAGCTAAGGCATATGATGCGTCAAATCTATTTACTTTAACTTTCCTCATTACTTTTATCATGATTGTCCAGCTAATGTCCGTTTACACCAATGGACCCAACCAATCCAACTAGTTGTTATATGCTTTCCTTCATCTCCCCATATACATGCATTGAGCTTCATCTAGGCCTTATATCACCTGTTGGGTTTCATTCAACTCTCCTTGGGCTCCATTAACTTTTCTCTTTCCCAACCAATTACCAATACCCCAAATGTAAAAGGAAAGACAAGAAACAAACAAGAATAAAACCATGGAAAACCAACAACAATACAACACCACAACCAAAGTGGCAAGGAAATGCACATGGTGCAGGGAAAACTACAATCAAGCACAAAAAAATTCCAAAAGAAAAAAATTAAAAGACTCACAACAGACACCATGACTCAATCCCCATGGTTTTGAGTGCTTCCAAGGGAAAGCTTAGCCCGAGCCTTCTTCAAGGTTCCATGGCAATTTCTTTTCCATGCAATCCCTTGAATCATACTGCCATCAACACATAACTGTTAATTCTCAAATAAACATAAAAATACATTGGTTACCTTACCTTGTTGTGTTAAGAACATTTCTTGCAACTGAACACATCCACACCATCTCTCAAGGGAATCCAATATCCTTGATAGATCCACCTGTAACTAGAGACTAGCGAATATACCTATCAAATACAAGTTCATGAATCTAGCACAAATCTACATAATGTCAGACAAGATTAAGGTTAAGAAGACTTCTTGTATGCAAAGCATTAATTCGTTTGGAATTAGGGTTTCCAAAATTAGCCAAAATAATTCTTGCCCAATTCCATTCTCTTACACTTTTACCTTGATGCAATTGAGTCTTACTATGCATTGTCATATCACCCCATTGTTATTTATATAAAATCATCAACTATTGCCTTTTCATGCTAATACCAAGCATGTTTCCTTCACTATTTACACATGTCAAACACATGTTCTAAATACAAGGACAATCATATCTATCAATTTGAAATCAACCTTTACCAAGACTAGCAATCATTTTATAATTCATAGTCATTAGACATAATACTACAACTATCACCTGTTACACTCAAGTACATGACGACTATCTCAACACATATGTGTTAGTACAATCATCTTAAAACAACATCATTCATTCAGGAAATATATACAGACACATACTCATATCATGCAAGTAATCAAACATTCAGACAACAGATATGTGGCATAATAGACACCGAACATTCAAACACCAAATAAATGACATAATCAAACATTCAAGCACAAAGTAGATGGCATAAGAAAGGTTATACCTCAATGTATCTCAGGGGAGGCTATCTTGTCTACACAATCAATCCATATTAGCATGATATAGCTTCACATCATATCAAATCAAACATAGATAAGGTCATGATATCCATAATAGTCATTAGCTAATATGTTCACATCATAAACTCATAGACAATTATCATTCATACATAATAATCACATTTTCATAGTCAGTCTAGATTAGTATGACATAATATCACAAATAAGTCGACTCATACATGAATGTCATAACCCTAACCATCTGCATAGGCCAATCCAATTTATCATGATACATATAACATCAATATCTTAATGCAATAACCCTAATCATCAAATTACTAGCATATAACAATAATAAGTTAACATATAACATGCTCATCAACAACATATAACATAATGATAAAGTTAACTGTCATAAAACAACAATAGAAACACATACAACCATAGGTTACTATCGTTCATGATAATCTGACACATGTACATATGACTATAATAATAAAAAAGCACCTATCATGTATGTAACCATAACATCAATAGAATGAAAGGCATACACATGACCATAATGCGTATAATAATCCTTAACCTACATACCTGCATGCCCAACATACAACCCTGTATGACGATATCCTCTTACCCTAAAGTCCACTATTGCAACTTCACTCTAATTATCGTCATCTCCTGCTCTATCTCAGCCAACACATTAGCATCATAACATACCACTATCATCATGATGACCTAATTTCATAAAATGACCTCACATTACATGTATGACCTACTACACATGCATAACCATAACCATGACAACACATGCATAACAACATATAAACACCAACCTGCATAACAAATGCATATACAACCATACACTCATGACGACACATCCCACAACAACACCATCAACCTTCACATGGTGACATTACTACAACCATGATCAACACCATGTAAATGCAATACGCACATGGACTACAAGCAAGGAACACATATGTAACCCACATGAATGCATGACCAACACACCACCTATCTAGTTCGAGGGGTGAACCATGCTTTGGTACCACTCTGTGGTATTAGATATGACCCAAAGAGAGCGCAACCCACTCTGATACCACTATGTGGTATCAGATATGACCCAATGAGAGGGAAACCCACTCTGATACCACTCAGTGGTATCAGATATGACCCAAAGATAGCGCAACCTGCTCTGTTACCACTCTGTAGCACCCGCCTCCCACATATACCCAATTAACATGTGATGAGAGGCTACTATGATATGATTCAACCTCGTAGGTGACCTTAAGGAAGTGGAATCAATGGGAACACATCAAACATACCTTCAACATTAGCAACAAAACTCCCAAGAGCCATCGCAACCACTAAAGTATAATGGCCCTAGGTTCCATTGAGTTTTTAAGATATTAAACCATTGGATGCTCCTATGTTATGGGCATGCCAGAGTCTAGAGAGACCTGGAAGCTCCCACAAGCTTGCATGCTTGCATCCAGGGACTATTTTTGGCAGATCTGTGCTAGAGTTTATGGGATTTAAGGTACATTTCAAGCCCAAAATTCCGGCCACTGCCCAGAACTTGTTGTAAATTCTGGAATCCATTAAACACGTGATGAAAAGACTAATACACTAATAACTATCTCCTGGACTAGGCCTAGCCATCCCCAACTGAGACTAACATTCTTTCAAACACTTGCCATCAATGCAGTCTACATGTTTAAAAAACATATTTAAGCATAGGGCTCTCATACTTATCTGAGAATCGTAAAGATAATTCATCCCTTATATCATTAGCTTCATTATCATCTATTAGGTCATAGATACATTATTCATTCATTTAATAATGAAAACATGAGGAGAGCCATACATCATCCCTGTCATAAAACATGCTTATAACCAACATAATAACAACATAAATATTAAGGATACATCAACCATAAAATTCAGATATAAACCAATACATTTACACATAAGATATAAGGGAAGGATGATCTTATTAATAAATGTAAAATCCAACCTAGGATGGGACTACCACATTCCATTTGACCATATAATGGCTGAGAAAAATATCTCTTCAGCCACTCACGCCTGTGACATGTTCTGAGCCTGAATGTGGGACACAAACCAAAAGAACCAACCAGGGCCTCCTGAGGCTAAACCACCTCACCCTCATCAATAGAAACTAGGCTTTACTGTAATCCATCCTGGATCACTAGGACAATACAATAAACATGTAATAATAGCCTTTACAATGATCTCCACCAGATCACTGGGCCAAAACAAGCATGGATGCCACCAGATTTCTCCACCTACACGATGAGGATTTTTCTTGTCTCATAGTATCTTAGGCTTTATCGCAATCCACACTAAATCACTAGGCCCCAAACCCAAACCCACTCTCTAGGCTTTACCACATATCCCATCCCGAGATTACTAGGCACAACTAAGAGCAATCCACCTCTTAGCTTTACCGTATATCCTGCCATTCACCAACAATGATTCCTAGGCCCATTGAGGAAACACAAATTTTGGCTTTACTGCAACCCATATTTTGGTTTAGGGGTTACTAGGCCATATGTTATATCATTTGGAGATCCACCTCACTTAGCTTTGAATCCATCCAACAATCCAACTCAACCAAAACATGAGAACCCCATCACACCATTACTATCTAGAAATGGAAAGGTTATGCTTAAAACATTTCCGCACCTAGAAAAACCCATGCCATAACAATAAGAACCACATGCAATACCATGCATGCCAAATATAGCAAGGAAAACACACATGCAAATCGATTCTTGCAAAGAATCGTGTTCTTCCTTGCTTGCTCCTTCCAAGTATGCCATACTCCTCCAAGGGTGCTCCTAGAAAATCAAAAGTGTCTAAGAGTGAGTGAGAAAGAGAGAGAATAATGAGAGAGTTCCAAAACTAAACTAACAAAAGGTTCATGAACTAATCCTCAGAAGCCCTTTTATCAATGAGGCCTATATTTTCTTCAATTTCCATTATTTTCTTTCATTTTCCTCCTCACATGCAACAGGTTACCTTTCACCTTCCTTTTCTCCTATTTTCCATTATTTTCATCAATAAAATGTCAATTAATGAATCTTGCCTTTCCAAAGCCTTTTCCATTATCTTTTCTAGTTTCCTTAGCCATAATAAACCAAAATGAACACCCACTAGGATGTTTTTCCCACCATTCAGCTTGGAATACGTGTCGCATCAACCATGGCCTTATATACTTTTACATGACTGTTTAACTAGGGCTGTTACATTTTACCTAGGGATGCAAATCCTACAAAAGTCTGGAGGCATATTCATATCTCAAGAGGAATACCTAATATATATATGCTGAAAATTTTCGAAATGGACAACTATAAACCTATCTCGGCCCCCATGGAAACTGGATGCAAGCTATGTGCAAATGATAAATCACCTAATGTTGATCAGATGCTCTACAAATCTATGTTAGGAAACCTACTATCCCTAAAAACCTCTAGACCAAATATAATGTTGGTTTTCGGATTAGTGGCAAGATATAAATCAAAACCTAAATAGAGTCATCTATTAGCAACAAATAGGATATTTAGATACTTGAAAGGGACTATGGAATATGGACTATGGTGCCCAAAAGGTAAGGACTTTACATTCAACCTCTGTAAAAAATAAACCTATAAGGGAATCTTTTAGATTCCACAAGATTTTATGAAGATTCCTTTTTGCTAGCCACCTGAGTTTATGTTGCTCAGATGAGGAAACAAGCCACACCATCATGTTCCCCACGAAACTATGGTTTGTTTTAGTATAAAGTTGGCATGAATCTCACATTGTGAAAAATTTCCAGCTAGGGAATATTTTAGATTCCTCACTACATCATGGAATATTCTATGGAATATTCTAGGTAATATTCACCTAGAATATCACCTATCTCGAAATATGTGTGTGCAGGGTTCTGCCTCGGCTCTGGGTTCCCATGCATCCAAATTTCCTCTGTTAGTTCAATGAATGAGAAAGTGTTAGTTAAATAAAATTTTGGTGAGCAGATAAATCAATGTGACCACTTGGGTTGTTGGTTGGCCCATGGCTATCAAGACGTTGGGTGGGTGGAGGACGAGGGGTCTACTTCCCTAGTGGAAACTTTTAGCGCAATAAGTTTTGTTGGAGTTTTCTTAACTGTGATCAGTTATGGTTTGACTGTTTTAAAATGGAGCTCGGTGTAATATGAAACAATTACATATTATTTAGCGTATTGAATACGATGGATAACCATTTATTTTTTGGCAGTGTATGTTAACATTTGTTGGAATATGCCACTTGGGGCTGCCCAAGTGGTAGGTCGGCCCACCTGGCTGGGCAGGTTCGAACCTTGTTGGATCCCAATTATTAATGTGGTGGCTGTGTAACATGTTACATGCTCTTTAGTTGGTGGGGTCAAGTATGCTGGTGGGTGTCCCTTCCACTGCATATTATATATAACAATGTGATTAATGTATGCCATGTAGAGTGACCGATGGGGTTGGTAGGTTGAGTTGGCCCGACTTTCCCCTTTTTTTAGTATATATATTTTTTGTATTTTTTTAACATAGTAGTTCTAATTTTTATGTTAGTTTTTAAGGGATGTTAGAAAAACTAAGTAGGAGACAAATTTTCCTTTTCTAACCACCATTTTTCATGCGCCAAGATTCTTCCAATTTTTTCCTCGTTAGTGACTACGACTTGGCCAAATTTGACCATAACTTTGACCATATATAACTTGAGTATACGTACTTAGGTTTGAGTATCATTCACGTCGTTGGAATCAGGACGATGAACAATATTATTTGTTCCTAGTTTGGGTGGAATACGAGTAATTTCATTTTTCAACTTCTCCATAGCCACTGTTAAATTTTGAGGGTGTTTGAAGCCACTTAATCATTTCTCCCCACTGAGGAGATTTTGGTCCTCCAATAAAATGACCATAATCTACAATTGATGTGTTACATTGTCTGCACAACAAGTGTCGTGACATGTCAGACTTTCTTCTACTTCACCCTTGTTCTTTGGAGCCATAAGTGATGAGCCGACACCTACATCCTATTTAAAATTGTAGTACAATATTTGCAAACTACATGTTCAAATAGATGAAAATTCATGACCCATGCATCCCCACACTTGCCAAGATTTTATAAGTCACACTCTTTGGTCAATTTTACATCATAATAGAGACCAATACCCCAACTATCAATAAAAGGCTAAAAACATCATCGTTGCTTTAATAAGCGATGGAAACCACATAATCACTTTTGCATTTATAACATAACACATGATTTACAAAATGTGGCCATGACAAGCTACTATATCTAGTAAAAAAATTCACTTTGATGAGTGAATGTGGCCACGACAAGCTACTAGGAACTATATTTTATTTCAATTATTATTTATACAGTTATACATTTTTTATTTTATTTAAATAAAATTAATTGAAAATAATGCATGCCAACTTCTTGCATGCAGGGCACCTTTTTATGCCACTATCCTTCAATCTATTCACACAATGTCAAGTTTGTATTTGCATCTTTGCTATATCGCTCTCTATTTCCACAATTATGTGATATTTGATGGAAGGAAACCCTTCCTATCCTTTGTGATTCTAGTAGGGCTAGTAATTGAAAGCAAATAGTATTTGGATCTCTTCTCTTTTAACTCGAATGTATAAGCATTGATCCAAAGGAAAAATTAAATATGGTTTTTGCAAGGCTGACACATACTCTAAGTTCTTTAGAGCATGTTTTTCCAAAGGGGAAAGGAAAATATGATTTCTACAAGGCCGATCCATTATCTATTTATGGAATTTTTTGTTTTTTGAGAATATGGTTTGGGTTCTATGTTGTGTGTTGTGTTGGGTTTTCTAATTTGGATATTTTTTTATATAAGTAGGCTTAAAAAACTCAAATTTGAGGCAAAGACAACTCGATACAAGGGAAAATTTGATGAAAGTATCAATTGAATTTTCATTGTCATTAAATTCTTTTTAAAAAGGAATGTAATCTGAAATTACATGGAAGGGGATCTATATAGGGAGCTAATGGAAAAAGGCAAGATAATATCAAATTGACAATACATCTTCTTCTAAATGAATTTAGTATGCATATTGAGCGAATTAAGGAAGGGGAATGCCCATTTAAGTCTTTGGGAGTAAGCAGAACCCATGGGAAGTAAATGCCATATTATTTTGTTGTGATGAGGTTTCTCTATTCTTTCAAAAAGTATGAAAGGCATATTACCATTTATTGAGTATGTTCTTGAGGAAATCAAAATAGTTTGCTTGGTTCCCGCTCTTTGATTGTTATTTTTATTCTAATTAGGTATTCAGAGATATGATAGAAAGCATGTCAGGTGGTATATTCATTTGTATCAAACTAGATTTTGAACGTGCATAGTGGATAATGAAGTCTATGTTGTCTCCTATTGCTACACCTGACACTACGACTGCACCCAATTTGGAAAACGCATTGTAACCCATAATGCAATAGCTTTAGTTTTGATATTTGTGCTTCTATCAGCTGTGGACTTAGTATTCTTGCTTCTTCGATATTCTGATTTAGAAATGACATCTACATGTGCCCTTTTGTTCCGCGCCATCAAAGAAACCCGTCGTCTATACATTTCTTGGGCCCGTCTTCCTCCTTATTGTCCTCTTGGGGCTACTATTGTTGTCATTAGTAGAGGCATACCATCCAATAATGCGGTAAATTACCTGTGTATCATGTTCCCTATAATTTTCAAAGATAATGTTATCGCTATTTCCATATTTCCCAAAAGAAAACTAATGGGATAGTCCTCCAATGCGATTTTTGTTTGCTCCATCAACACAAAGAGTCTGTGATGTTAATATATTGGTTGTGTGGAAAACCAATGATCTGTGCAATGCAACACCAGATCTTTATAGTTACTGGGCAGCCTAGAAATATGTGGGTGTTGTCTAACGCTACTTCCCTCCACATCGTACATACTCCTAGTTACTGGTCACCTCAGAAATATGTGAACATTGTCTTCTGCCGCTTCCTTGCATAACATACATACTCCCGACCTCTGCCAGTTCCCTTTTTGTAGGTTTTCCCATGTCAAGTTCTTGTTTTTTCAAACAAGTCAAAGAAATAAAATGATCTTAATAGGAATTCTAGTTTTGCAAAATTTATAAAATCAGCGTACCTCAATAGGAATTCTAGTTTTGCAAAATTTATAAAATCAACGTATCTCAAAGTTGTATACCCCTGGTTGCAGAAAGTATTATCTCAATAGGAATTCTAGTTTTGCAAAATTTATAAAATCAGTGTATCTCAAAGTTATATACCCCTGGTTGCAAAACGTATTATAGATGTCTGCCACCACTACACCCCTTTCCTTCATTTTTCCCAGCCACTCAATTTCATAGCTGCCAACCTCCCTTCAAATACCTACCAATTTCATCTCCGATCTTATCTGCTCTCATTCCCTTGCCCTCGACCCTAGTCTCTCTCGATCTTTTCCAAATAGATAAGTAACCTTGCCATTTCGAAATGGTCTGGTTCCAATATAAAATACCCATATCATTAATGCATTGTATGATCTCATATGATAGAAATAAATCCCTTCCAATGCCAAATGTAAGTAACCTTGCCATTTCGAAATGCGCTGGTTCCAATATAAAATACCCATATTGTTAATGCATTGTATGATCTCATCTAATAAAAATGAGATCCTGACCAATCAAAATCTTGTGTTTGGATCCGAAAACTCAACATAAATTTCCCAAGAAATTATCTTCTTTTGTTAAAATTGAAACATATAACTGAACTTAAGGTAGCCCCACTGAGCTCCCTAGGCATCCAAACAGCAAAATAAATGTCTTTGAGATATTTATATATAATAATATTCCCATATACCCTCCCCAAAAATACCTCTCCACGGTATTTTGTGTAGCCACACCCATCCTCAAATTTAGGATCCTAGTCTTTTTGGTATTGTGATGAAGGCCAAATTAACGAGATGGTACCTTGATGCTCATACACATTCATTTCCTCATTTTCCCATTCCATTATATATATATATATATATCGCAGTGTCACATGTCAACATATCAGACAATATTTCAATCCAAAATTGTCACTGAGAAATTGAAAATGACCCCTAGGCAATTCGGAAAATCATCTGTAAATTTGCAGTCTGAAATTTAGAACAAGAAGAAATATGATACAAAAGTGGGTAACTGCAGAACCATACGTAATTTAACAATGGATCGTACAAATCAAGTATTGTACAATATTCTGACAAAGTTTTGAGTACCATACAATCTCATGGTTTCAATTGAAGAAAAAAAGTCTGGAAATGCCTTTTATACAAAGTTCATTCATAAAATTAATCGAAAAGACATTTGAAAAAACATAGAAGGTTATCTCTTTTAAAAAAATAAAAATTAAAGTATGATGTCCCTCTTTATTAAAAAAGATAAATGTTTAAATTCATTTCACATACCATTTTGATCGTATAGAATGATCGAAACTCCACGGGCTAAATGAAGTCTCACTTTATCACTTGGTTTGTAAGCGTGTTCATATATCCGATTTTTTTATTAAAGGGTCATTGAATAATGAAGTTTTTTAACTTTTTAGATTATGAGAAGAGAGTGAACAAAGATTTACACATGTGATTATTATATTATGTTTCTAAAGTAAGTAACATCTTCAGAGCCATAATTTTGAAAATCATTTGTGCTCAAGTTTATATGCCAGATATGTGAATAAGATAAAAAAAAAAAATTACTCTTTTTTTTCATGGGAAGGTTACTTTTAGATGCAATAACAAATTATACTAAAATTTTTATTCTATCAACTTATTTTGATAATCTCGTAAATTTTACATGACTGAAAGAGTCCAAAATATTCAATCCCTAAACAACATGTTGCAAAGGAGAAATATCCCTATCTTCAAATATATTGACATTTTTTACAATCAAATGCCTTAAGCCACAAGCCACAATTAAAGGTAATGCTCCATATCCATTTGAAGTTATATTTGTTGAGATTTTCTGTTAATTAATTTTGGAAAAAAATCTCATGAATGTGACAACAATAGGATTTGTTGCTAAGTTAGCTCCAGTGATGGGACCCAGCCCACTTGGCGTAACCTTTTGTGCCTTAGAGGTTACAGTTGGATATTACGTGGCAATGAACCGTCGCTTTTTCCCGCCTTCTGTCGTTGGGTAACTGTGCATTAACTCAGGGTGTAAATGCGGTAGTCCTTCTGCCTTGGAAAACGATGTTAACCCTAACCTTATGCGATTTCTCGATTATTCTTTGTCATTGTTACTGTTGGTTCTGAGGGTTTCGAGCTCTGCGTATGGAAGAATGGTGAGAGTGCTGTATTCTGTTTCTGTTGGCTCTGGATTACGATTTCATGGCTGTTGGTTGTATTTGAGCTTGCTCTGGTTATGGGTGGAGGCCTTCTCTGCGCATTTGATTGTTTGTCCGCCTGCTTGCATCAATGTTGTTCGGCTCTGGGGTTTTATTGCTCAGCTTCTGTGTCCAATCTCTGGTAAGTTGTTCACCCGCTCTACTACTCTGTTTTGGGTTTAGGAAATCAAGCTCTGCATGCTGGTAGTGGTTACTGTAATGAATGGTTGCTTAAAAAAATGTCTGGTTTCGAATTTGATTTGTTTCAACTCTGGTATTTGGCTTTTGCTACCCCGTTCCTGCATATACTGTTGGTCTTCTGGTTCTTTGCTTCCGAATCTGGTTTGGTATTGATTCTTGGGTTTATGAATTTGCTGGTAACGTTGTGCTATCCGTGACTGAGCGTATAGGAAACAATGGAAAAGCTCGTTCAACCCCTGCTACAGGTAAATAGTCCTTCTTTGATTCAATGTATGTGCTCTTCTTTTTCAGGGTCTAACCCCAAACTGCTCCTCTGGTCTCCAGTTCCTGGTGGCGTTCACTGGTTTGAAAGTATGGCTCCTCCTCACGCGTTCTCCAGGTGAGGGTTTCTTCTTTTTCTTACCCTTTAGGCTATGTACTGTTTGTTTTAGTTTCTTTTGAGGGTTTCGTCCCTTCAGGTTTTGCGAAGCTGCCAACTCACTTTTGCTTGTCTTTTGCAGGTCTGCCCTGGTGGCCTGGATGGCGCACGTCTCTGTGTTCGATATGTTTGGTAGCGTGAATATGGGTAGGCCTGTAACCTATATTGTCCTGCTGTCTAGGGGTCTTTGTTCTGAATACGGTTCGTTTGTTAGTTTACTGTTTGATTCTGGTGTGGTTCACGTCCGCAGTTGTCACTCTAGGATGAGTTCCTGGTGTTGGAACGCGGCTTCAACGAAACCTTATCTCGAACCTGTGTTCAAACCCTGACGAGGGTTTTATGTTTGGTGCTTGTCTGTGGTTGCTGAGCAAGTTTTTTTTGACCTTGTCTCGACTGTATCAGTCTCTGTAATATATAAGGGAACTCGGCCCTTCCGGTTTTGACTATGCAATACTATTTCGGGACAATATAAATGCAAATCATTTTTGTTATGAAAGGAAAAGAAATGTGTTATTTGGTACCTGTAACTCTTCACTTGTGGTTTTGTTACGTTGCTGGCATTTAATTTGTTTGTTGGACCCTTCACTTTTTTGCTGGTCTCGATTAACTGTGCGTGCCCGTTCTTCTTCAACTATATCTTCGTGCATTTGTATGCAAGCGTGATTGTTTGTTTGGTAATGATTTCAACTACAGTTCATACTCGTACAGTAGCCATAATAATATGCTTAGTTTACAGTAATGTGAAATTCTGTTAATTAAGAATGAGAGATCAATCAATAATTTAGGAAATAAGATTGATGGACAGTACTTTTCTAGTACTCTTGAATGCTTGATAAATCTGTTATTCAATTTACTCAACTTGTTCTCTGCTTAACTTAAACTTTTTCTTTACATGTATGTTTGGCTTTTATAGCCTCTGTCTTCAGTTAAGGCTTGCAGTTTGTTTCTTTCTGTTACAAAGACAGTTACATACTTCTGTTCTTATTCGTAACCATAATTGTTTGAACATTTCAAGACTTGTAGAACAGTTAAGAGTTATTTTTTCTAATTACAGAAACTACCCTTAAATTGATAATGAAACTAACAGTAATCCTAAATGGAAAAGTAAACCATCTAACTGTTGCTGACTTGTAAAATAAAGTAAAAATTAAAATTATTTTCAGTAGAATTTAACAATTCAATTTCCCGCTTGTGAACCTGGTTGGAGTATTTCTGCCTCGTCACTGTGAGCTGGATGCTCCTGCATCAGGCTCCCGGATTGAGAAAAGATCATGACTCCGGTTCATGAGCTCCTCCACTGACGTCCCTGTCCGTTCAATCTGCCTGGCGTCAAGCCATGAGCTGTCCTCAATCGGACGGTTCTTCCACTTGACCAGGTACTGAAAATAATTTTTCTGCCGAGTACGCCTAACTACCTGAGTTTCAAGGATGCCTTCGATCTCAGGAGGTTGGACATAGGGCATTTGTCTTTTCCAACTTCCTCTGTCTTCCTGGGTGTTTCGCGTGGATTGTCCAGGTTCATCCTTCTTTTCTTCC
>APFE031645473.1:84048-108367 GCA_000404065.3 Pinus taeda | reverse complement strand
GAACGGCATGACCAGCCATTCATATAGGCCCTCATTTGTTTTAAAAGCTGTCTTCCATTCATCTCCTTCACGTATCCGAATCTGGTGATATCCACTTTTTAAATCTATCTTAGAAAAGTAAGCTGCCCCACTCAAACAATCCATCATATCATCCATGCATGGTAACGGAAATCTGTACCATATGGTGATTTTATTGATGGCCCTGGAATCAGTGCACATCCGCCATTCTCCTCCCTTTTTAGGGGCGAGAACTGTTGGTACAACACATGGGCTCAAACTTTCTCTGATCAATCCTTTGTCCAATTGCTCCTGCACCTGTTTTCTGATTTTTTCATTATCCTTGGGGCTCATTTGATACGCTGCCTTATTCGGTAAGCTGGCCCCTGGTATAAAATCAATGTGCTGACTAATGCTCCGCTTGGGAGGTAACTTATCTGGCAAGTCATCTACTACTATATCTGTAAATTCTTCCAACATTTGCTGTATTTCTATAGGCAAACCTGTGATTTCTGTGTGTAACAAAACTGTCCTTGTCTTTCTAACTACAGCATAATTCATCTCACTGTTTTCAACCTGCTTCAAAAATTGTTTTCCATTCATAAGCAACGCCTTTGGTTCATTTCCTTCAACTGCCTCTTTCTCCTCTCTGATAGGCACAAGGGTATGCTTAACCTTGTCTTTTTCAAACTTATAACAATTCAATACCCCATCATGTGTCACTTTTCTGTCATACTGCCAAGGTCTGCCCAATAAGATGTGGCACACGTCCATTGGCATAATGTCGCAAATAATTTTGTCCTTGTAACGTCCTATCTGAAATTCCACTTCACTCTGCTCATCCACCAGCAACTGGTGTCCTTTCTGTAACCATGAAACTCGATATGGAGTGGGGTGTTTCAGACGCTTCAGTCCTAACTTCTCCACCATCTCGACTGACACCAAATTGTCAGTACTTCCGCTATCAATTATCATTTTACAGCACTTACCTTGCGATTTACAAACTGTTCTGAACAGAGCTTTCTGTTGTGTCCATTCAATACTCTCATCAACTGGCTTCACCAACACCTTATGCAGCACTAAAGCTTCTCCTGTTTTTGGGGCATTTTCTGCCTCTTGAGGAGGTACTGCTGCTTCCTCTGGCTGTGCCACATATGCGCCTCGCTGTTCAGTTGAATCTGTTTCTGGACACTCAAAAGAGCGATGCCCCCATTTGTGCCATCTGTAACACTGGTATCCGGTTCCCCTTCCATGGCCATTTCCTCTACCGCGCTGAAACGATCTGCCACCCCTCGTTCCATCTCCTTTTTCTGTTGTTCCCGAAGTCCTTGAACTGCTGGCTTCTTCGCTATTGCTGGCAGTTCGACCCCTGCCATAGGACTGGCCTCTTCCTCTGTTAGACCCTCATCCTCTCCGGGAATTCTGTCTTTGGTTAAGCTTTTCCTCTACTTTAACTGCACTCTGATATGCCTCCTCCGTATTGTTAGGAGACAAAATACTTATTTCATCTAAAATCTCCATCCTCATCCCATTTACATATCTGGCTGTCCTCTCTGTTGTATCCTCTGTATATCCTGCTCGCAAGTTTACCCGACAAAATTCCTCTGTATACTCTTTCACCGTCAGACCTCTCTATCTCATGTTCTGAACTTGCCTATGTAACCCAATTTGGTAATCTCTTGGCAAAAATCTGCCCTTCAATTTAGCTACCATCCTTGCCCAAGTTTTTATTGGAGGCTTGTTCAACCTCTTTCTCTCATTCTGGACACTGTCCCACCACAGGGTTGCTTGTCCTTTCAGCTTTGTCGCTGCAAACTTGACCCTACGGTCTTCACTAATTTCTTCGCATTCAAAGTACTTGTCCATCTCACTAATCCAATCTAGTACTACATCAATCGATAAACTGCCATCGTAGGTTGGCAATTCTGGTTTTGGTTTACTATTTGACAATAATATAGACTTCAATAACCTCACTTCTGGTGAGTCACCTTTAGCCCCATCTGCTGGTGCTTCCACTTCTTCGTCACTCACATCACCTAACTCTGGATCTCTCGTTCTGCCTGCCTCTACTGCTTCCAATCGAGCAGTAAGAATTCTGAGTTCTTCCCTTAACGCCTCATCTGCCATTCTACGGGCACCTCTGCCTCGTCCTCGTCTGCCTATATCCATTTCTCCCAAATCTTTTCAACTCTAATTGCTCTGATACCACTCTGATGGGACCCAACCCACTTGGCGTAACCTTTTGTGCTTTAGAGGTTACAGTTGGATATTACGTGGCAACGAACCGTCGCTTTTTCCCGCCTTCTGTCATTGGGTAGCTGTGCATTAACTCAAGGTGTAAATGCAGCAGTCCTTCTGCCTTGGAAAACGTTGTTAACCCTAACCTTATGTGATTTCTCGATTATTCTTTGTCATTGTTACTGTTGGTTCTGAGGGTTTCGAGCTCTGCGTATGGAAGAATGGTGAGAGCGCTGTATTCTGTTTCTGTTGGCTCTGGATTACAATTTCATGGTTGTTGGTTGTATTTGAGCTTGCTCTGGTTATGGGTGGAGGCCTTCTCTACGCATTTGATTGTTTGTCTGCCTGCTTGCATCGATGTTGTTTGGCTCTGGGGTTTTCTTGCTCAGCTTCTGTGTCTAATCTCTGGTAAGTTGTTCACCCGCTCTGCTACTCTGTTTTGGGTTTAGGAAATCGAGCTCTGCATGCTGGTAGTGGTTACTGTAATGAATGGTTGCTTAAAAAAATGTCTGGTTTCGAATTTGATTTGTTTCAACTCTGGTATTTGGCTTTTGCTACCCCGTTCCTGCATATACTGTTGGTCTTCTGGTTCTTTGCTTCCGAATCTGGTTTGGTATTGATTCTTGGGTTTATGAATTTGTTGGTAACGTTGTGCTATCCGTGACTGAGCGTACAGGAAACAATGGAAAATCTCGTTCAACCCCTGCTACAGGTAAATAGTCCTTCTTTGATTCAATGTATGTGCTCTTCTTGTTCTGGGTCTAACCCCAAACTGCTCCTCTGGTCTCCAGTTCCCGGTGGCGTTCTCTGGTTTGAAAGTATGGCTCCTCCTCACGCGTTCTCCAGGTGAGGGTTTCTTCTTTTTCTTACCCTGTAGGCCTTGTACTGTTTGTTTTAGTTTCTTTCGAGGGTTTTGTCCCTTCAGGTTTTGCGAAGCTTCCAACTCACTTTCGCTTGTCTTTTGCAGGTCTGCCCTGGTGGCCTGGATGGCGCACGTCTCCGTGTTCGATATGTTTGGTAGCGTGAATATGGGTAGGCCTATAACCTATATTGTCCTGCTGTCTAGGGGTCTCTGTTCTGAATACGGTCCGTTTGTTAGTTTACTGTTTGATTCTGGTGTGGTTCACGTCCGCCGTTGTCACTCTGGGATGAGTTCCTGGTGTTGGAACACGACTTCAAAGAAACCTTATCTCGAACCTATGTTCAAACCCTGACGAGGGTTTTATGTTTGGTGCTTGTCTGTGGTTGCTGAGCAAGTTTTTTTTGACCTTGTCTCGACTGTATCAGTCTCTGTAATATATAAGGGAACTCGGCCCTTTCGGTTTTGACTATGCAATACTATTTCGGGAAAATATAAATGCAAATCATTTTTGTTATGAAAGGAAAAGAAATGTGTTATTTGGTACCTATAACTCTTCGCTTGTGGTTTTGTTACGTTGCTGGCATTTAATTTGTTTGTTGGACCCTTCACTTGTTTGCTGGTCTCGATTAACTATGCGTGCCCGTTCTTCTTCAACTATATCTCCGTGCATTTGTATGCAAGCGTGATTACTTGTTTGGTAATGATTTCAACTACAGTTCATACTCGTACAGTAGCCATAATAATATGCTTAGTTTACAGTAATGTGAAATTCTGTTAATTAAGAATGAGAGATCAATCAATAATTTAGGAAATAAGATTGATGGACAATACTTTTCTAGTACTCTTGAATGCTTGATAAATCTGTTATTCAATTTACTCAACTTGTTCTATGCTTAACTTAAACTTTTTCTTTACATGTATGTTTGGCTTTTATAGCCTCTATCTTCAGTTAAGGCTTGCAGTTTGTTTCTTTCTGTTACAAAGACAGTTACATACTTCTGTTCCTATTCGTAACCATAATTGTTTGAACATTTCAAGACTTGTAGAACAGTTAAGAGTTATTTTTTCTAATTACAGAAACTACCCTTAAATTGATAATGAAACTAACAGTAATCCTAAATGGAAAAGTAAACCATCTAACTGTTGCTGACTTGTAAAATAAAGTAAAAAGAAAAATTATTTTCAGCAAAATTTAACAATTCAGTTTCCCGCTTGTGAACCTGGTTGGAGTCTTTCTGCCTCTTCACTGTGAGCTGGATGCTCCTGCATCATCCAGTTATTCCTAAGGACGAGTTATTGCATCCTATATTTGTTGTGAGAGAATTTATGATTCAGTTTTCAACTCCAGCGATAAAAATGTAAGCCCGTAGAGGATATTTGTGCTGAGAGTTTGTGAGGAATTATGTTGTTGTAATCTCCTGTTGAATAATAAGATTGTTGATGCCTCTGTTTGGTGGATGTAGCCCAGATTGGTTGGGTGAACCACGTTAAAATCTTTGTGTTATTTTATGATTTTGTGTGTGCTGTGTATGCTTATATAATTTCAGTTGTGCGTTGTTTGCTCCTACAATTAAATCTCCATGTAAAAATGCAGTTTTAACATCTAGTTGTTGTAATTCTAAATCAAGTAAAGCAACTAATGCTAATACAATTCGAATTGAAACAATTTTTACAACTGGTGAAAATATCTCATGAAAATCAATGCATGCTTTCTGAGAAAAACCTTTTGCGACCAGCCTTGCTTTGTACCCATCCTTTGTATCATCAACACCCCTTTTCAATTTGTAAACCCATTTACATCCCACAGTTTTTTTGTCTTTAGGAAATTCTACCAGATCCCATGTGCCATTCTTGACTAATGCCATCATCTCGTCCTTCATAGCTTCTTTCCACTTTTCACTTTTAGAACCTTCTACAACTTCCTGATAGCACAAAGGTTCATCATCATTAGCAGTTAAAGCAACTGAAGTAACATAATCATCATACCTTTTAGGAGGACGTTTCATTCTTGTGGATCTCCTTAAAGATGTTTCTGGTACTTCCACAATTTGTTGATTATTATATGTAGGAACTTCTTCATGATATGCATCTGAAACATGTTCATGATCCACATCTGAAACGTGTTCATGATTGGCATCTAAAACTTGTTCATCTTGACTATCATCAGTATTTGAACTGGTTTCAAACTAAATGTGTTGAAGCTTAGATACATTATCTTGTTTCAATTTATCATCTACATCTGGATTTTCAAGTGAAGATTCATTAAATTTAACATCTTTGTTAACGATGATCTTGTGAGTAGTAGGATCCCACAATTTGTATCCCTTAGTCCCATCACCATATCCAAAAAAGATGTATCTTTTTGATTTAGGATCTAATTTAGAACGCTAATGTTTCGGAACTAGAGCATATGCATCACAACAAAAAACTTTTAGTTTAGAATAATCACAAGGGTGACCTTTCCATACCTCTTGAGGAATTTTGCATCCTATTGCAATTGATGGTGATCGATTTATCAAATAACAAGCTGTAGAAACCACTTCTGTCCACAATTCCTTATGCAAATTGGCATTACTAAGCATACTTCTTGCTCTCTCTAAAAGAGTCTTGTTCATGCATTCAACAACTCCATTTTGCTGAGGAGTATATACAGTGGTTTTATGTCTTTCGATCCCAACGTCCTTGCAATAATTATCAAATTACTTTGAAGTAAACTCACCACCATTGTCAGTTCTTAAACATTTAATGGTTCTTCCAGTGATGTTTTCAACTAATGCTCTAAACTGTTTGAAAACTGTAAATACATTAGACTTCTTCTTTAACATGTAGACCCACATTTTTCTAGAGAAATCATCAATAAAAGATACAAAATATGATGATCCTCCATATGAGGTTGTAGGAGATGGACCCCAAACATCAGAATGGATATAATCAAGGATTCCCTTACTAGTATGTTTTCCAGTTTTAAACTTCTACTTGCTTTGTTTCCCAAATAGACAATGTTTGCATAAATTTAACTTAACAGACTTTAAATTAGGAAGTAACTTACGATCAGATAAAATCTTTAAACCTCTTTCGCTCATATGGCCCAACCTTTGATGCCATAAACGAATAGAATTACTGTCATTTTCAGATACTGTAGAAACATGATCTGATTTTGTTCTTCCTTCTAACTGAAAAAGATTTCCAACTTTCTTTGCTTTCATTACTAGTAAAATTCCTTTATAAACTTTCATTACTCCACCTTGAATAAAAGTTTTATATCCATTAGTGTCTAGTATCCTAGTGAAATGAGGTTTTCTTAGTTCAAGTACATGTCTACATCAGTTGAATTTTAATTGTCCATCAAACATTTTAAGCTGGATCATTACAATGTGACATCAATTTCCCATTAAACTACCTCCATCATTGATTGATTTATAAGTTTTAAACCATTCTCTATGATGCAACATGTGATTTGATGCACCAGAATCTAACAGCCAACATTGATCATGATTAGACAAACTAACTGATAACACTTCATCACTCATACCTGAAATGGACGCCGAACCTGTATCTGTCGTGTTTGCTTCTTTCTTCTCTGTCGAAGAGTCTTCTTTGGATGTTTGTTGTCTCTTCCAACAGTCCTTCTTGAAATGTCCTGATTTGCCACAAAACCAGCACTTTACCTTACTCTTCTTCCTTTTCGATTTTGAACGTGAGTTGTTGTGTTTACTAAAGTGTCTTTCTTTAAAACGACCTCTGACCATCATTGCTTCTGATGTAGAGGTTTCTGAATTTGACCTCTTCCTTGTTTCTTCGGACAACAAAGCTCCAACAACATCATCAAACTCAAGGGTTTCTGATGAACTAAGACTTATAGAAGTAACAAAATGATCCCATGACTCAGGCAACGAGCATAATAAAGTTATAGCTTTATCTTATGATTCAAATTTTACTTCTATACTTTCTAACTGCACCAGGAGAGTATTAAAGGTATTCAAATGATCAATAATAGATGTACCTTCCTTCATGCGCAAACTGTATAACTGTCGCTTCAGAAGAATCCTATTGGTTAAGGATTTTGTCATGTATAATTTTTCAAGCTTTGTCCACAAACCAGCAACAGTTTTCTCTGACACGATGTTAAATAAAACATCATCCACCAAACACAATCGAATGCCGCTCAATGCTCTTTCATCCAAGTCACTCCATTCATCATTTTTCATGGTGTAAGGTTGTTTGGCTTTTCCCAACAAGGCCTTCGCCATGCCTTGTTGCACGAGTAGATCATACATCTTCACTTTCCAGATCTCGAAGTTGTTTTTGCCATTGAACTTCTCGATCTCAAATCGAGCACTTTGAGTTTTTTCCATGTTGTGTCACACAAAATCTCCAATTGAAACTTTTAATAAATGAAGTTTTTATTTAAAAAACTGCCCTTCGTCAATAGAATTCCTTTGCCTTACAATATAATGCCTCTGCCTTATCATGTCATGGCATATTACAATAATAATAAAAAAAAAAACAAAATATGATATAAATATAATATCATATATAATATAACTCATACAAATCGTTTATTTTTGTTTTGTAAAAACAAAAGGCATTTCATAACAACCTTATAAAAACTTCCAATCAACCTTTTGATTTCATGTACAAAGGCGACCATTTGAAATCGTTTTTGTTTTGTTTTTAAAAAAATCAATTTCATAAAACGTTCTAAAACATTTCAACAGTGACAGTTTAAAATCATTTCAGTAGTGGCAGTTTAATAATCGTGTCAACAGCGGCAATTTAATAATTGGTGTTAAACAGTTCAACAGTTCAAACCTCCAGCAGTTGACGTGCCACGCAGTTCCAACCTCTAGTCCACTGCCCTGATCAATGCTTAGTTCACTGCGCTGGTCCAATGCACTAGTCCACAGACCGTCTAACGCACTGGTCCATAGGCAGTGTAACACACTACTCCAACGCACTGGTATTTGCGCTGATCCACGTAGCAGACTTGGCGTCTCTTGGTCTCTGTCACACGCAGTAGACTTGCGTCTCTTGGTCTCTGTCACACGCAACAAACTTGGTCTCTGTCACACGTACCAACTCAACAACATTGCTCTAATACCAATTGTAGGAGCAAACAATGCACAACTGAAATTAAATAAGCATACACAGCACACACAAAATCATAAAATAACACAAATATTTTAACGTGGTTCACTCAACCAATCTGGCTACATCCACCAAACAGAGGCATCGACAATCTTATTATTCAACATGAGATTACAACAACATAATTCCTCACAAAATCTCAGCACAAATATCCTCTACAGGCTTACATTTTTATAGTTGGAGTTGAGAACTGAATCATAAATTCTCTCACAACAAATATAGGATGCAATAACTCCTCCTCAGGAATAACTGGAGCTAACTTAGCAACAAATCCTATTGTTGTCACATTCATGAGATTTTTTTCCAAAATTAATTAACAGAAAATCTCAACAATATTCTCACACTGCCTCCTAAGGCCTTCTTCTATTGTGTCCCATATCTAAACATTTCTCAATCCTATAAGACCCTCAATCTCTTTCCAAACTTGTTTAGCAAAAGACATGATAAGACGATAGCTAGTCTCATCATTTGACTTGCATAAACTACATCAACCAAGACCACGTTTATTTTTCTTTTCTGAGGCATCTAAAACCATGTTTATTTTTATTTTGTGATACATCCCATGTTAGAGCCTTCATATTAAGTAATAAACAAATTAATATACGATATTTAAAGAAGCATTCAAACCTCCAAACCTTCTTCGACCACCATTTCTATCACTCCAAATCACCCTATAAAGCAAATGCATTGTAACCCTCATTTATCCCTTGAAGGATTCAATGACAAAACCAAAGTATCATCTTCATCCTTTAAATGAACATTACAAGATATTGGATCTAAGCTTCTCGATATAGCAATACCAAAATACATGATCCTACTCTCTAAATTTTATCTCCTTGAAAAATACATGATCTTCCTCTCTAAATTCTAACTCCTTCCTTGCGAGCCATTGTTGATACTACATAGTAGTCATATTTATATCAACTATTCGAAAAAATATAATAAAACCTATAGATTTATTTTCTTTGACTTGATATTAAATTAGCTGATCTAAGATGTTAGCAATTGTGAAATTTGTTCTAAAGAACCAAAGACATTATAGCATTAAAATTATGATGTTACGAAAGATTCTTTAGAAATTTCCTTTTATCCTTTTTGACATTATGTATAAGGTGTTGTATAACCATTCTATTTGGTGCATGGCCTAGTTCTAAAAAATTTCCTAAAACTATGAAAAAATTGTCTCTTTTTCTAGGAACAACTATGTAGTTTCCACTTTAGAGTGTCAAGAGAAAATATTTACCTTTTTATAATCTCATCTATGGTTGTCACATTAATTATAATTTATGGTAAGAATTATCATAATTAGAGATCAGAATTGTTGTTTGATTATCACCTTATTCATAATTTATGGTAAGAATTATCCTAATTGGAGATTAGAATTCTTGTTTGATCAAGTTATTTTCTAGTTTATTATTTTAAGGACTCTATAATATCATATCACTGTGAAAGGCATTCATTAATGAGACAAACAATGAAATAATACTAATGTGCTAATTTAGCTAGAATAAATTGGACTAGATTGAGAAAATTAAGAGATACCAAGATGGCAAGGCCATGTGATGGTCATGTCAATGGAATATGTAACTTTCTCTTTCAAATCATGCAGATAGGAAGATAAACAGATGTTTGTTGTGACCAACATCATGATATGAAAATTTGTGTTATCAATGTGTGATAATTATGTTGGTTATAGTGTTTTTTTCCATGCATGTTGTTAGGTATCCCCATGGCAAATAAATATATTATATATTTAAGGATGACATCAATGTATCTTTTATCAAGATCTTTACAAATATCATTTGGCAAGCCCTTAAAGAGAGTATATGTATGGTGTTTGGTCACATATGCACACAACAAGCATAATCCATGCTTCACACATTAAACTACTAGTTTTGAGTGACCCCATGGCTACTTGAACGTATAATGCATGCTTCACACATTCAACTACTAGTTTTGAGTGTCCCCATGGCTACTTGAAAGTAGACAAACAATATGCACCGCACAACACTGCATTAAATGATGGTAAATAAGGTATACATTGTTGGATCTAAATGTGTATATGTTTTGTTCACATATGCATACAAGGACACTAATGCATGCTTCACACATTCAACTACATGTTTTGAGTGCCTCCATGACTACTTAAAAGTAGACAAAAAAACATGCACCCCATAACATTGCATTAAATTATGTCGATTAATATATACATCATTAGATCTAAATGATATATATTTTGATATTTATCCAACAAAATATCATAACCTCATAAAATTTAATCCGTTGTCGATTAATACATATTTTTTCCCCTTAAAAATACAAGTCCACTGCTCATACATTCACTATTTTTAACTCTCATAACTGCATTAAAAAATATATATATATAATTTATATACATATATAAATAATGCCTAAAATATTTTTATATTTAATCACTCAATTTGAATATCCCATAAATACATTAAATGTAAATAAAATCTTCAATTTTCCAAACTTCTTTTCAAACTATGCTTTTTAAATATTTATCGAACCTATATATATATAACCATGGTCTTGGAACTTTTTCACTAAAAAGAGACTTTACGAATACAAAACTCATCATTCGTCACCATACTCTTCGACATAAAAAAAACTCAATATAATGCCTCATCATCCTTTTTGAAATAAATATAATGGGTGGGCATCTGACATGCAAAACTTATGTTTGATATTAAAGCGTTTGCAAGCCAATATTTATGTTTGATTTTATTGCTGTGATGTGCAAATGTTTGCATCGAGGGTTTTGGAGTTATATATACCTTACGAATACAAAACTCATGATTCCTCACGAGACTCTTTAAAATAAAAAATACATCACGCCTCACAATGCAGCTTCCTTTTTCAGTATAAAAAAGACCTTTGGATGGATGGAATGTCAAGGTATAAAGAGAATTAAAGGAGAACCCATAATGTAATACTTTCAGTTTTGATATTTGTGCCTCTATCAGCACTTGAGTGAACTCAATATTCTTGTTTTTTCCCTATGCCTCTTTCTGCTGCGCCATCAAAGAAACCCGCCCGCTACACATTTCTCTGGCCTGTCTTCCTACTTATTGTCCTCTTAGGGCTACTATTGTTGTCATTAGTAGAGGTATACCATCCAATAATAAGGTTAATTACTCGTGTATCATGTTCTCTATAATTTTCAATGATAACCCTATTGGGCTATTTCCATATTTCCGAAAAGAAAACTATTGGGATAGTCTTTCATTGTGATTTTTGTTTGCTCCATCAGCACAAACAATCAGTGATGTTAATATATTGGTTGTGTGGAAAACCAATGATCTGGACCAGATCTTTATAGTTATTGGACATCTCAGAAATATGTGAGCATTGTCTTCCACCACTTCTCTATGCATCATACATACTCCTAGTCACAGGGCATCTCAGAAATATGTGGACATAGTCTTCCGCTGCTTCCTTACGCAATATACATACTCCCGACCTTGCCAGTTCTTCTTTTGTAGGTTTTCTCATGTCTAGTTCTGGTTTTTCTAAACAAGTCAAAGAAATAAAATGATTTTAATAGGAATTATAGTTTTCCAAAATTTATAAAATCAATATACCTTGAAATTCTAGTTTTCCCAAACTTATAAATTTGCAGAAAATATTATAAACGTCCGCCACCACTACGCCCCCTTCATTTTTCCAAGCCAAGCAATCTCATACCGCCAGCCTCCCTTCTAATACCTACCAATTTCCTCTCGGACCTTAACTGCTCCGATTCCCTTGCCCTCGGGCCTCCTCTCTCTCGATCTTTTCCAGATAAGTAAGTAACCTTGCCATTTTGAAATGGCCTAGTTCCAATATAAAATACCCATATTGTTAATGCATTGTATGAGCTCATCTGATAGAAATAAATCCCTTCCAATATTATCAAACATAAGGTCCTGACCAATCAGAATCTTTTGCCCGGATCCGAAAACTTAACATAAATTCTGCCAGAAATTTTGTCTGATTTTGTTAAAACTCAGCATATAGCTACCCTGAAGTAGCCCCTGAGCTCCCTAGACATCCAAACAGTAAAATAAATGTCCTTGAGATATTCTTGTATAATAATATTCCCCATATACCCTCCATACCTCTCGGTATTTTTTGTAGCAACGCCGATCGCCTCAAATCTAGGATCCTAGTGTTTTTGTTATTGTGATGAAGGCCAAATTAACGAGATGGTATTTATTTCTGCAATTCTTTGCAGGGTACACTACATATACTTCGTGCTCATACACATTCATTTCCTTATTTTCCCATCCCATTCCATTCTATATATATATATATCGCAGTGTCACATGTCAACATATCAGACGATATTTCAATCCAAAATTGTCAGTGAGCAATTGAAAATAACCCATAGGCAATTAGGAAAATCATCTGTAAATTTTCAATTAAAATTTTAGAACAAGAACAACTATGATACAAAGTGGGTAACTGCAGAACCATATGTAATTTAACAATGGATCGTACAAATCACGTATCTATTCCCATAACAACTATTTCACATGCAATAACCCCAAGAAGATTTTCCTCGATGTACAAAAAATATTCAGCATTCTGCCGACGAAAATCTTCCATCATCACCATTGGCTTCGATGTTAGAGACCGCAGGAAAAGAAAGGTGAAGGCCATCCATGAGCTCGCCATTGCTCAGTCTCCTTTCCTCTGTGATCGTGAGCAGCTTTTTACCGGAAGGCCGCGGTTTCACCACGCATTCCTTCCGGAAAGGAGCGATTTCCATCCATTGCCCATTGCCCGCTGCTACCAATTTCGGAATCGCCATTACCAAACCCTTTCTGGAGAAAACAATCTCGAAATCAGAAACACCAACCTTAGCCAAACCCTACAGACAACTTCTGTGCAAACTGTAAAACAAGGCGACTTAAATCTAGTTTTAATAGCAGAAACGTACTTGCAGAGCAAACAAATCAGAAAACTACGAGATAATCTCTTAGAGTTGTGATTTTCACGACGCTCGCTCTTCCCCGTGATGCGTTGTGCAATGAATTTAAAGAGTGGGCAACCTCCTTTCATTCAATTCACGAACAGAGAAGAAAGTGAAACACACGTTTCTTGCGCGCGAGTTCGTTGGCCGAACCTACTTGCGTTGACGGCAGAGCCTCTCTCGAAGCTTTCCAACGATCGCAATGATGCCACCTATAACATCGATTGAAAATCTCTGCTGTACTCACCAATAAAATCCGATTTCGTATCTCTAACTTTGCAAATAAGATAAGTATAACCAGTGGTGCTGTTCTGGGTTAATAACTTAACTTCAAATTGAAGGGTGTACAATTTTGATTACATCAGATTTAATTAATTAATTAACTTGGAATTGACACGATATTGATGACATAAAATCTGCATCTGCATCTACATCATTACATTTATTTTTATATTCCCTAAGTTGGCATATTATAACGATATTATTTCTTAGCATCAATAACGTGGCAGCCATAGGTGTTAGGCAGTGTAACTACTTAGAAATGTAATCATTAAATAACGGCCAGAATAACTTCCTAAAGTCCATTCAGATATAAGTAGAGAGATCCATTTGTAATCGTATTTTATTTATGGTATTGACCCAAAATTCTAATATATTTAATTAAAGACAAAATAAAATAATTGGCGTGACATACTCCGTGATTGCATAAATGCTTTCCAAATTAGCTGAGGGCATTTTAAGAATTAAATCACGGTTTCAATATGCTTTTTCATATTGAACGCACATGTAGTATATTATTGTGTTAGATGGGCAATGTAAACAATGGCACGCGGATTTTAACTTGTTCATAATACATATAATAGAAAACTATTGAGTATGTGGTAACATTTTAGGTTGATGCAGGGTTCGTGTCTGATTTTCCCCCACGATTTCCGATGCTGCCGAGTGACCAAATTGTGAGGATGTTGAATGTGGTTATTGAAACAAAATAAACCATAACATGTCACTGTGACATGCTTTCACCTTAGTTTTGATTATGATCTTAGTTATCAATGTTGAGTTGCATTGAAAACACATTGTTATATCGGGTATCATTTCAAATTTTCAAATTCACAAAAAATCAATTTGATTTCACCTTATCCTTAATTATGAGTTCCCGGGTGATAGATTTTAGTTATCAATATTTAATTGTATTGAAAACACAATTTCTTTTATATTTAGTGTCGTCTCAAATTCACAAAAAGTTTATTTTATTAAGAATTTTGTTTCACTCTCTGTAGTGGGCAGTACATTTTCTATTTTCTGGTTTATAATTTTTCAACAAGTTTTTTTTAAGCAGGGGTGTTGGCTTGAGTTGGAGGGTGGCATGGTTGATTCTATTTTGTTAATTTACATTTCCTCATGCATAGGCTTTTATAATGTGAATGCATAAATTTTCTATTTTTTATTAATTAGCTATTATGTTTATCTTTCTATGTCTTGTTATTTGACATTTAATTTTATTTTTGAATTTAATTGGTTTATTGTTTTTTATTATTATTTATTAATAAGTTTTCAATTATTGCTAACTTTACTATCTTTCATCCCACTTGGTTCTTGGAGATTTTAGTAAATTTGGGTCTATGTCTAATTTTGTCTCACTTATCAACTAATCATAGTCTTTTAGACGATTCTTGAAAATAGAAAAAAGGAATGTTAAAAATAACATCTAGAAATTCGATCTGCTCTGCTCTGCACCGGCTGCGTCAGGGCTAGGGTTCTCGAGGGCGATCCCCTCGTCGGCGCTGACAGCTCTGCGGAAAGGGACCAAACGCGGCGCCTAAACCTCTGCAACATACCAGAACTGACGGGGAGCAGATATTCGCCATGAGTCCGCCTCAGGGGGGGGCGTCATAGCCCTCCCCTTCACGACACAAACCGAATGATGAGGTCATTTTCGGGTCGATTGATCCGAATCTGCTCAACCAAGGGAAGCATAAACACGACAGTAACAGTAATCAGCCTGAAGAACAAGATCCAAAGGAGGACAACCCAAAGGTTACCTCCTCCACTTGCCGTCCAATAGCCAAGGAAAGACCGAGAATAGAACTGCCTAGAGATGTTATCGACAACAGAATCGAGTTTATGAAAGACCATGCAATCATCGGAAAGTTTATAGGGTTTTTGCCAACTGAACGAGCCCTAAAGGGCTGGATCGCAGCCAAATGGAAGCCAAAGGGAGATGTCACTCTACAGCTAGGGGCGAAGGGTTTCTTCACCGCCATCTTCTACTGCTTGGAAGACAAATACAGGATCCTAGGAGGAGGGCCGTACTTCTTCAACTCGGCAGGTCTCTACCTTAGAGATTGGAAGCCTAAGTTCAACCCTGACAAAGAAGATCTAATGTGGGCTCCCATCTGGATCAGGCTTTACTCACTCTCGGATGAATACTGGGAAGAAAAATGTCTAATGAAGATAAGCAACGGAGTGGGACAATACATCAGGGCAGCAGAGGAAACAAAAAACCGTAAGTTCATTTCTTATGCTTGAATCTGTGTTTTCATTAGACTAAATGAAGCTCTTCCTTAATCAGTCACCCTCGCCCATCGTGATGAGGAGTGGATCCAGCCTCTCGACTATGAGCATGTTCCATTCAGGTGCAGAAGATGCCATGCACTAGGACACTTGTTTAGGGACTGCCCCCTCAATGTTAAAGCCAGCACTCCTGATTCCTCTGAAACCCCCCCTCAAGATGGCTTCACCAAAGTTACGAACAGAAAGCGCATGCACAAAAAACCTCAGAATGGGCCTAAGCCCCAACCTTCTAAACCCCAAAATCCTGCCTCCAAGAATAGCTATGAGTCCCTAGGCAATCTCTTAGACGATATGCCCCCTAATTCTAACAGCACTTCCGCCCGCCCCTCCTCCTCCACCCCACCCTTCCTCATCCAAAACCCCCATCATCATCCCATCAATCCTAAGCAGGCATCAGGCAATTCCAGAGGAATTTATCAAGGCAATGGAGATCGATGGGAATCTGAAGGCCCCACAGAACTCGGAAACTCCTCAGGAAGATACCAATCAGGTGCAAAACATGGAAGAAGAACCAGAGAGCATAGATCTACATGGTCTGGATATCATAGAACTGGAGCTGTGTTGCCAGAAGAAAGCATATGAAAAAATCTCTGATTCTGATATAGATAAGCTGGAAGTGGTCATCTCCAGAGCGTTTCATCAACACCAACTCGGCATTCAATCAGGAGGCACCTGGGACAGCAATCAACGACCAAAGGACACTAAAAAAAGAGGAAGGAAGACAGATCTCCAGAGAACAATAGAGGTCGGGAAAATCCTGGTAGACTCGGGTAGATACGCGAAGCTGACGAAGTACTACAGCCCCACCCAAAATAGTTAAAGTATGAAGCTCGTATCATGGAATATAAGAGGGCTCAATAGCCCAGGAAAATCTAGAATGTTAAAAAATATGATCAAGATGGAAAAACCCCAGATGTGTTTCCTCCAGGAAACGAAATGCAACAGCGACAGGCTGGGCAGCATTCTCTCAAAAGCCTGGCCAGGGTGCAGATCAGTGGCTGTGGATGCTACAGGAGCCTCGGGAAGGCTTGCCATTGCATGGAACCCCCAAACTATCTCGCTCACAGACTTCCATGCCTCTCACCACCTTATACAAGCGGCCTTCCACTTTCTTGGTACCAACATCCATGGGAATCTATCCAACGTCTACTTTCCGCAGGACGCAGGGAGTAAAAAGGCACTCCTCGAAACCATTGAAGAGCTTAATAGAAATAGGCAGCATCCACTCTGGATCGCTGCAGGGGATTTCAACATGATAACCAAAATGGAGGACAAGGTAGGAGGTAGATCTAGACTGGAGCCTGAGGTTGATCACTTCAAGGACTTCATACAAAATTCCTCTCTCATAGATATGCCATTCTGCAATGGTACTTTCACCTGAAGCAACCGCAGAGGAGGCAAATCCGAGATTGCTTCTAAACTTGATCGCTTCCTGATCTCGGATAACGCGGTTCATCTAGGAGGCGACCTTACAGCAGAAATATTGGCTCACTCAGGATCGGACCACTGGCCAATAGCTCTCCACTGGCAGAGGCCAGGGGATAAAACCAAAAGGCCCTTCAGATTTGAGGGATTTTGTTTAACGCATCCAGCATTCAAGGACTTCATCAGAAATACCTGGGCCTCCTTTATCCCTCCAGAAGGCTCAAAAATGTTCCAGCTTCAGCAAAAACTCCGCTTTCTAAAGAGTCACCTAAAACGCTGGAATCGAGAGACCTTCGGCAACATATTTGAGGCCCAATAGGAGCTCAATAAGGAGCTGAAGGATCTCCATCAGGAAGTCATAAATGCAGGACATACAGAGGCCACCTTAGACAGGGAACGACACATAACTACCCAGCTTGAAGAAAGAAGGAAGCAAGAGGAAATCTACTGGAGGCAAAATTCTCGGATACAATGGTTAAAGGAAGGGGAGCGTAACACCAAATTCTTCCACCGAACTACAGTGCAGAGGAGGATGCACAATCAAATTCCCTTTATCCTTAACCAAGAAGGGGTAAAAGTCGAAGAGCATGAGCAAATAGAAGAGGTCCTTCTCAATCACTTTCAACAGGTTCACCAAGAGCAAGCGGGAGATCGACAAAGGGCGATTGGAAGAATCACCAGCAACATCCCCAAACTGGTAACTGCGCAGCACAACGAAATTCTCATGAGCCCAATTCAAGCCCAGGAGGTCGACGAAGCGATGGCGCAGCTCAAGGAAGGTAAGGCCCCCGGACCTGATGGGTTCACTACCACGTTCTTTCATGCTTTTTGGGATATGATTAAAGAGGAGGTCTGGCAAGTTGTCGAGGAGTCCAGGGCTCTACGCTGGCTGCTCTCTTCCCTTAACTCCACTTTCATCACCCTCATCCTCAAAGAAGAGAACTCCATAACTCCTGAGAAGTTTAGACCCATAGCCCTCTGCAATGTCCTCTATAAAGTCATCTCCAAGGTCATTGCCAACAGATTAAAACCCCTTCTACCCATGCTCATTTCTCCGGAGCAATCGGGTTATGTCGAAGGGAGACATATTATGGATGGCATCATTCTCACGCATGAAATCATTCATTCTCTCAAACTTTCCAAGAAAGCCGGTATGTTACTCAAACTCGACCTCTCCAAAGCTTTCGATAAGCTCAGCTAGTCTTACATCCAAAATATGTTGAAAGCCTTCGGATTCTGCCACTCATGGGTACGATGGATCATGAGTCTCATATCCTCATCTCATTTTTCCCTTCTTGTCAATGGTCTTCCCTCCCGCCCCTTCAAACCAACCAAAGGCATCAGACAAGGGGATCCCCTCTCCCCCTTCCTTTTTGTTATTATGGCAGATGGTCTTGGTAGACACATCAAGCAGGCCCTCCATTCCAATCAGCTAAAAGGAATCTCCATCCATAACTCCCCAGCCTCCTCCCATCAACAATTTGTCGATGGCACTATGCTCTATGGCTACCCCTCTGCTCAAGAAGCATCTCGACTGAAATCCCTGCTCAATGATTTTTCAGAAGCATCGGGCACTCATGTCAACAGCTCCAAATCCCAAATCTTTTTCTTCCACACTCCCCCGCCGGTCAAATCTGCTATCACCCGCATCTTGGGCTTCCAAGCAGCTTCCCTCCCTTCCACTTACCTTGGAGCTCCCCTTACAGCCTCGGCCATTAAGAAACCTGCCTGGCGTGTTCTTCTGGAGAAGATAGAGTCTAAGCTCAACCTATGGACCCACCGCTCCCTCAATCTTGCCAGTCGAGTGGTGTTAGTTAAATCCATCCTTCAAGCCATGCCTCTCTATCTTTTCTCTATCCTTGCAGCTCCAAAATGGTTTTTGAAGAAATTAAGAAACATTCAGAGAGACTTTCTATGGGGAAGCTCTGCAACTAATCGCAAGTGGGCTTTAGTGAAGTGGGAAACTGTGTGCAGGCCTAAAAGCATAGGGATCAGAGATCCCGAGAGCAGTAACACCATCATGAATGCCAAAATCTGGTGGCAATGGTTAACTAATCCAGATAAGTTATGGGCAAACATTTGGACGGCCAAATACACCAACAACATGCCCCAAGCTGAGCTCATCAGATTCAAGCCCACCAACAATGGCTCACTTATCTGGAACGCCGCCAAGCAACATCATCAGCTCATCCAGAAGCACAGCTTCTGGGAAACACGAAATGGTCAGAGTGCCCGATTTTGGATGGATGCATGGAACCAACAGCCTAAACTTTCCAACGTTCTTTCTCCAAGGATAATACCAGATAGACAGGAGCAGCAGCAGGCAACCGTCCATCAATTCTGGGCACAGGACACGGTAAATGGATCCAGACAATGGCATCCAAGCAACCAAATAACCACAGACGCAAGCGTGCAGGAGGCAATAGCACTGGAAGAAGAATTAAAAAAGAGAAGCATCAGAATGGAGAACAGTGAAGATATTCTCAGATGGGGATACCTCCCCAAAGGAACATACTCAACGTCCAAAGCATACAATCTCATAGGAGATCCCGCCATCAGACAAGACCCTCTATGGGACAGAATTTGGAGCTTTAAATCCTGGCCAAAGATTTCACATTTCCTATGGATGGTTGGACATAAAAAAATTCTCACCTGGGACAAGCTAAGGAGACGCAACTTCCATGGGCCCTCAATTTGCCACAACTGCTTTAAAAATGAAGAAACTCTACAACACCTTCTGGACACTTGCCCAATCGCCAACAAGCTATGGGATCAGGTAGGCTTCAGATGTCAGAGATGATGTAAAGGACATGGAGACATCAGTGACACCATCCGTCACTGGCCAAAAAGTCCATATGACTGTGAGATCCTTAACTACATGTGGAACATTATTCCTGGCATAGTAATATGGAACATATGGAAAGAGAGGAACAGGCGGATCTTCGAAAACCAAAGCTCGTCCACAGAAGAAATTTGGAACAGACTGCATAGCAACCTCAAAGAGACCATGCTTCTGAAATCATGGACCATGGAAGACCTCCCTACCAAAGACAGCGAGAAAAACATCCTGGACAACTGGAAGTTAGAGCTGCCTTAAGGAAATGCCACCCAGAGGACAACGAAAGGAAATCACAAGGAGGACAGAAAATGGATAGCCCCACCCACCAACTCTTACAAAATAAATTTTGATGGAGCATCTAAAGGCAACCCAGGGCCAGCAGGTTATGGAGGTATCATTCGTAATCACAAAGGCAACACCATACATATTTACTTCGGTAATATAGGATGGGACACCAATAACTCTGCGGAGTTGAAGGGTCTCTGGCAAGGGCTCCTAGAGGCCAAACGTCAGAATCTTCAACCCCTCATAGTGGAAGGAGACTCCCAGATTATCATCAGCATGGTCACCCGCATTCACAATGGCTCTCAAACCAAAAAAGTAGCTGACAGTTGGAGGCTAGAAGCCAGGCTACACAACATTGCTCAAGAGCTGCACAACCACAGAGCCCTCTCCTTTCACCACTCCAGAAGAGAAGGGAACAAGGTGGCTGATCTCCTAGCTAATATTGGGGTTGAAAGTCACCATCCTTTCCAAGCAGGAAATTTGGACATCATCCCCAACCCTCAACAGATTTAGGAATGTAAGAAGCTCCTTCAAAGTGACATTGATTCCCCGGTTGCGGGTGACACCAGGACACAGTGGGCTGAGCCACATGGCAACCATGTGCCGCCCCATGCGAATTAAATTCCTAAGTACCTCGGCCGTCAAAGGTTTAATATGGCAGGGTTTAAGCTCAAGGCATTCAATGCAGAACAGTTTGACAGGATGGAGGAATTCAGTTGGCGCTCAGAACAATGGAGCGACGATAAATATTTGGCCAGGGACTGCAACAGGCCATTGTCTTCCGCAATTCATTGTCACGCTGGGGGCTTGTTGCAGAGAAATCTGCTACAGAGGAAGGCCTGCTGCTGGGCGAGGCGCACGCCATCACAGGTTGCCCTCTGGACCTCTCGACACGCTGATTCCGGGGTCAGCTCTAAGAATTTCGAAAGCTCCTCAGAAAGGAGCGAGGCAGTCCCAAAGGTTCGGGAGGCAAACTCTGAAGGTTGGACGGCAATTTCAGAGGCGTTGGGGGCAAATTCAACGGGTTTGGGGGCCAGTTCAGAGACGCAGGAGGAGAATTTGGAAGCTTTGGGGAAGGAAACAGGGGAACATCGGGATAATTCGAAGGTGGTGGTGGTGTTTGGGAAGTGTGGGTGACGATTTCTGGCTTCGGGGAGGCCACGCAACTCGCTCCAAGCAAATACAGGCGGAAACGAATTGCCCATGGCAAGGTTTCGTCATAGGCAGCCTTGCAGGAGGGGTTCTGGTCGGGGCTCGGGTCGTGGTGGGGCAGAGAGGGAGCACCACCATTGCTGCTGCTGCTATTGTTATCGACGGGCAGGGGTCGCGCCACTCCATGCAGGGCAAATCCTGGAGGTCAGTGGGGCAAACGTTGAGGGGCCAGCCCTCCCTGCATTCGGCTCAGTGGTTTTTACACTGGGTAAATCCCAGGACAATCAAGGAATTAGAGCTCACGTCTCTGTGCTCTTCACTCAAATTCCGGAAGATGCTGAAGAGGAAACGCCTCCAAGAGGGGAAGATCCACCCCCTGCAGGCTCTGGACATGCAGACCCCTTGCCGCCTCCACCAAGCAGGGAAGGAACCTCAGGGAAGACGATCATGGCCGACCCCTCCACCTCCCAGTCAAAGAAATCTCCAGACTCAGCTCAATCCAAGTGGGCGGCCATGTGGGAGGGTATCCCTGAAGGTCAGGGATGGTGCACCATTGAGGAGGAGAAACCTCCTGAGGACGAGTAACCCTCCAGTGCGTGCTCCAGCTGCTGCCAACCTCACTCAGCTCAGCTCCAGATCTCTGTTTGATGCGGGTTATATGGTTAAGGTTAGATTTTGGTCTGTTCTCCTGTTGTTTTTGATAAATGTCCAGTCCTTTTTGGTCATGCTTAATGTCAATGTTTCGGTCAGTATCAGTCTCGAGTTGGTCAATGAAGATAGCCCATGCGTGGGCTGGATCACCTATGAGTAATCAAGAAGTCGAAGTCTGTTTTGTCATTTTGGATCGGTTTTGTGCCTCAGACGGTCCTTCAGAGGCATTAGGAAAACATGGTGGATGCTACCCCTGCGTGGGAGCTTTTGGGTCAGTCTGCTTCACCCATGGCACCACTGGTGGCCAAGGAAGTCCTGTTAAGTCTAGCTACTCTGTCTGTAAATATCCATATGTACATATAATATAAAAGTTAGATAGTTTACCGAGAAAAAAAAATCATAGTCTTTTAGACTAATTTTGAGTCAAGTAAGGAAAGTATTTTTGTAGTTTGTAGTTAATTAAATGCAGGCTATTGGAATCCCACTTAATTTGATTTTTTCCTTCTTTTTGGAGAGTTTGTATATTGTATTCATGTTTAGCAATAATATATACCATCATATATTTATTTTAATTTTGGATCTACCAAGCATCAAAGGAATCATATCTCTCAATAAGTGCAAAATTTGATGAAAAATTTGTACCTTAAGAGATTTGAAATTCAAAGTTAAGATGAATCTATGCTAGCTATTAATAATACTGTCAATATTTATATAAATTTAACATCTTGATATAGAAATATTTTTCTTTTGTATTTTATTAAAATTTTGAATAATAATAGTCTTTGGGTATGTATGATAGATATAATTAGATGTTTTATATCATAATGTTCTTTTGTATTTTATTAAAATTTTGATAAATATCTTCTATGTATAATAAATAAATATAATTACAATTTTTTATATATATTTTTATACTTGTCGCAAGCTTTCAATTAGTTCTGAAATTTTTAAAAATAAATTTTATAGTACTATTAAAGTTAGAAAGAATTAATATTAAACATAATATTGTTGAAGATTAAAAATAGATTTTGAAAAATTTTATTTTTAAATTTCTATTTTGTATTAGTTGATATAGCCCAACTGACTAATTATGAGTTATGCATGGTATTTGTGAAAATAATAACTCGAAAATCAAAATATCAAAAATAAAAAAATAAATATATACACACGAAATCTCAAATCATAGTACACATATCAAATGCAAAATTTATAACCAATTTTAATCATTTATAAACCAAATTTTAATCAAATCCAATAAAAATAAAATGTGAATATTTGATTTGATATATTATTATTAAAATATTTTATAATCAAAATGTTAAAAACTTTTATTGATTTAAAAATTAAAATCAACATTAAAATATAATGAAATTCTACTCAAATTCCAACCCAACTACAGGCAAGAAGCTCAAACATAAAACATAAAGTACAGGGAAAGAGCATATGGCAGGCTCTAATAATCACATGTCCTTTTCTATAAGAGATGAATATTTCGTCATCATGATCTCACCCTTTGACATTAAATTATTACCTAATGGATTGCATGATGATATGTTTTTACTAAGTGGAATTTCCAGTTTTTGTGAAATTTCGATCGTATCAATACAGCCAAATCGTTGGCTCTCTTTCCAACGTCAAATAGCATAAACTGAAGTGCTGAAGAATCACACATAGTCACGAGTAACGGAGTAAGTACTACCAACTCTATTGAACTTAGAGTGACTATAATATTTGAACAAATATAAGTAATCATTGAACTTAGGGTGATTATGATATTTGAACAAATATATATAAGTAATCATTGAACTTAGGGTGATTATGATATTTGAACAAATATAGGTAATCTTTTTTATTTAGATTTAAATATCAAAGTTGGAATATTTGAACTTAGAGTGACTATAATATTTGAACAAATATAAGTAATCATTGAATTTAGAGTGATTATGATATTTGAGCAAATATAGGTAATCATTTTTATTTAGATTTAAATATGGAATATTTTTTTTTTTAATTATTCTAAGTCACAAGAAGATACAGGGATACGTTGTATATGGATTGAATAATAAAAATCAATACATTGTTATTTTTTAATTTAAATGCATTTATTATATTATGAATATAAACGTTTTTTTTATGTTTGAAAAACAATAAATTTAAATAGTCATGGTAG
>APFE031645473.1:22400-81637 GCA_000404065.3 Pinus taeda | reverse complement strand
ATATTTAAAATAAAAGAACAATTTGAGACAAAAATATTTTAAGACGAAACTTTATGTTTGAGACAAATTTATATTTAAGACAAAAACATTTTATGATAAAACTTTATATTTAAGACAATGACCACTTAATAGGAAACCCATTTA
The DNA here is from genome assembly GCA_000404065.3 of Pinus taeda. NCBI lineage: Eukaryota > Viridiplantae > Streptophyta > Pinopsida > Pinales > Pinaceae > Pinus > Pinus taeda. Next base: position 81,493 of record APFE031645473.1, on the reverse strand, counting down.
AGACAATTAACAATTAAGACAAAACCATATCAATTTAAGATAATATTATCTGACAACTACAAAATTGACACTGCACCCTTGTTAAGTTTGTAAGCTCGTAGGTTACTATTGTCCCGCACCTATACCAAGCTTGCGATTTCACTTACCATTCATGTTATCTTATATAAAGATAATGATTTGTTGTCCTATTCATTTTGTGGGATAGCAAGTGCACCGTAGTTAAGTCTATCATCTTGTAGGCTACTATTATCCCACACCTATAGCAAGTTTGCTATTTCACTTATCATTCATGCTATCATATATAAAGATAATGATTTGTTGGGATATTCATGTTCATGCTATCATATATAAAGATAATGATTTGTTGGGATATTCATGTTGTGGGGATAGCCGACTCTAAGTATGAAATCAACTCCTCTTCTGTCCATCAATTCATTATCAATTCATTGTCTGTTGTTGCATTCGATCAATTCAAATTCATTGTCTTTTTTCTAGGTGATTTTGACCAAAATCCTAAAGATTTTTGAAAATTTGAGTTTAGGTTGTTTAATCTCTAAAATATGGTTTCCCTAATAAGTTTTTCAAAAATGCATTTTAAACAACAAAAACTCACATTCCTACTTAAAATTATTTTGCAAGATTCATTTTACAAAATTCAATCAAAAAATCTATTTCTAAACTATATATATGTATATATTCTTAATTCACCATAATCTTTTACAATTTATATTCAATAGTTCTTAAAAAATTATTATTTTTTAAAATATTTTTTAAAATATAAACTTATTAAAATACAATTTTTAAAAAAATATTAATTTATTTCATTGTAGTTTTAGTAATTTAATTCTAAAAATTACTTTAATTTTTACTAAAATTCTAAATAATGATAAATCTATTGAAAGATTACTTAACTTTTATTAATATAATGCTTGAAGAGTATTATTAATTAACTTTCATAAATAAATTATTAATTTTTTAATATATATGAAAAAATTAATTTGTTCAAAACTAAATAGATATTTAACTTCTTTTAACAAAAAGTAAAAGCTTAACTCTTACTGCATAATAAATAGATTATTCAAAAATAGTATGACTTGTTTTCTCTTTAATAAAAATTATGAATTATTTTTTAAAATTAAAGTCATTAAATGTTACTTGTTTCTCTATGTGAGACTATTGAACAAACAATTACTTTCTCTTTAATCTAATTTTAAATATTAGATAACTAAAAATATATACCAAAGATTTTTTTAACAAAACAACCATAAGTATTTTTATACATTTATAACCAACTTATAACTAAATAAACAATTATTTGGTTGAGCAATATTAGTCATGCATATGCTATTACCAATTTACTAATCAAATTATAATAGTTTTTCGAGTATGATATCTATACCGTTGATTTCATAGATACATCAAAACACAATTTAAAATTGACTTCCTCAATAGGCTTAAATCATGTTTTGGGAATCAGGTCTTTACATATAAAACAAATTATCAAAAGAAATCCCATACCTTCTCCATTATCACTGGGCCAAAGTACAATGAAACCATTTTTTAGAAGTGGCCATAGAGTGAGCGAATATATTATGAGAGATAAACCTCCAATAAGGTCATCCGTGTTATCGATCGTGGAGAAAACGGTAAAACGGTGTTATAGAGATAGAGTGGAGAAGTCCCCGTGTCTCCGTAAACGACACTGAGGGTCTGAAATGCCAAATTGAGAGTGGTGGTGGTTGTTAGAACTTGCAAAATAACAACAGTACAAATGGTGTTACAGCCCGCGAAGCCCAAGAACTATATTGTTCAAAATACTGACACGTGGTCAATTATGGTTGATTAAATACTAAGTCGTTTTATTATGAAAAATAAAGTTTTTTTTTTGAGATATCATAAGCCTATCTCATTAAATTAATCAAATATCGAAAAAAAAGGAAAGTAATATGAAACACGTAAATTAATATGTTTTATATCCGTTGAAAGATTTATTGTTTAGAATTTACGTATTCATCCCTAAATCATAACAAACTGCATGAAGAATCACCCTATTTTTATCGAAGATATAATTTTATATTATGGGGATCTTAGTTATTTGTTTGGAAAATTTACTAACAATTTTGAGTTTTTGTGTAACTGCAAATCTCTTCTTCATGGTATCAGAACTTGGATATAAGTTTGATTTCTCGAGCTATGTTTGAGGTGGGGTATTGGAAGAATCATGACGCCTCTATGGAATCCATAATTTCTACCTTGGGGATCCTAGTTACCAGTTTGGAAAGTTTACTAACACCTATGGGTTTTGGTGTTACGACAAACCTCTTCACAAAGAAATCCTATAAAAAAATGTTCGCAGAATAAATACATCATTCAAAAACAAAATATGAACATAGTGCACAGGAAAAAAGTGATACCAACCTTTACACCTTGATGTGTCTTCAAAACTCTACTAGACTCCACATCCAATGAATCGGCATGTCCTCCATTTAAAATGCTACCTCCTCTCTACACTCCAACCCTTTCCATCTCTTCTTCCCCAGATATTACCTTCACTTCGAAATATTAAATCTAGAAAGGTCAAAATGAAGTTTGGCTAGAAATACCATATTTATAGTTGCAAGAGCAGCATTCGAAACTTCATTCAATTATTGGTGAAATGACAACAAACCACAAATGGTGTTTACTGCATTCAATTATTGGTGTAATGAAAACTAACACTAGTACATAGAGGGGGCTTTTAAGACAATTTTTTAAGGCAAAAGAAATATTTTGTTTTAAAATTTAATTTGAATAAAAATTTTCAATACGAGGCACTAGTAAAAAAAGCTAAATGTAAAGGATTGGGAGACTGTTTTTTACGATGTTGATGGGTTATTTACGAAGCAAAGCAACCAAGGTCAATAACAACTGATGGCATTTAGCGTGATATAGGCCGACAATAGAGGTGTGTTTCACAAGCGGAAAAATGGGGGCACTTTCGCTGAACGTGGATAGGCAGTAACATAGTTGGAGCACCTTTCGAAGTCTCCATCGATTGTGTTTTAATATTGTGATTTTTTATTGTTTCATTTATGTTGAAGGCTAATTCTTTTTTTTTTTTCAGAAGGAAAAAAACAATATCTTTGTATTAAAATATAAGGATAGTACATAATTTATATTTCGTTCATTATATTATCCTTTCATACTTCTCCTATCATTCATATGCTGATACATTTCTCTTTTCCTGTTCTAGGCTATGGAAAGTGGAATCAGAAAAGTAAAACTTTACTAACCTTCCTCGGGAGCTACAAGACCCCCAAAAGATAAAAAACCACTCCAGGTGCCATAACCCTCAGCTAATTTTCTTTTTCACTAACCTAGGTTGCCAGTTGCATCCATATAAAGGAAATCTAATCATTGTAAACCTCCACTCACATGGATAACATTGCCTCGCAACTACGACAGTCTAATTTAACAAGTTCTGTTCATGTGACCCCGCTGATGCCTCGAAAATCACTATAACAACATTGGGGGATAACCACCTCGTCCGGACCTTAAAGCAACTCCTTTTCTGTTTGGTGTGGTGGCTCCCACTGGTTTAACTAGGTCCAGTTACCTTCTCCCTATCGCTATTGGTTTATTATATATCTTTAATTACCAATAGACAGGGATATCAGATCACTTCTTCTAGTTGAACAGGCAAGAGAATGACCCTTAAGTTGATTTGGGTTCAGCCAAGCCACAACTAAAATTTTGCCTCTTTGAGAAGAGGACTTAAAAGAATGTAGAAATTACTCTAAATGCAAACTTATTCTATAATGCAAGCAAAATAAACTAATCTTAATCCTATCTTAATTAGGCAAATATAGATCTAACCCAACCAAGAGCAAGATATTTAATGTGTTGGGATTTTAAATATGTCTTGTTTATAATGAATATCAAGTTAATGAAGTAGTTCAATTAACTGACATTATGGATACCAAAACACATCCTATTGAGACCTATTAACTGAAATAATAAACCAACAACACTCAAGAAGTAGTTCACAAAAATGACATTGATTATCAAATCAGTAAATCTAATAATTAAGAAATAATATGTGGAAATAGTTCACAACACATTAACATTCAATAAATCAGTTTTATAAGACAGAGTTCTGAGTAAATAGTTACTTCATAAATCAAAATTTAATCCATAAGATCAGAGATACATAATAACAACATTGAGACAAATTACCCATATTGACAAGAGTGCACAAACATGAACAAAATGAGACATTCCTATTACCATAAAAATGAAACTGATATTTGAAACAGTAGTATTAGAAATACCTATTTATTGCATCCATTTCTCTGACCTCGGTCTCCAACAGTCCTTTCGATTTCTTGAACCTTTGTTTTCAAAACTAAAGCCACAATAGGGCAAACTTTGTCCATCATGCATAATTCAAGATGCAAAGGAAAAATCCTCAATAATCCCCAGATCTAAGATTTTCTCTCCTCTCTTCTACAACTCTAAAGTCCTATTACAGAAATGCCTTTAGAAGTCCAAAATTGCAGAGGAGAGCCGCCCTTATTACATTCTGCAATCTGCTATTTATAATATTTGCAAAGGAATCCTTGAGAGGAAAGTTTGTTGAAGGTAAATCTGTCAGATCCAATTTTATTTGCTAAAAAATTCTAATCTTCAATTGCTGGAGCATTCTTATTGACTGAGATCCTTTTCTCCATATTTCTTCCACAGTTTTCCTGCAAAAAAAATATCAAAATAAATTAGAATGCGACAATAAAATCAAAATGTTATTGCTGGTATTTAAAACAAATCCAATCAAATACAATTAAATAAATAATTGAAAAATAAAATGTAAGATTTCTATTGATGCTTGGGATGGTTTAATTGGCTAAGGATATCATTGACGAGCGAATCTGCAATTAGAAGAGGCTTGGGCAAATGAAAATAAAACTTAGAAAATTGATTTTGTTTTCAAAATTCGGAGCTTGATCTTCTGCCTAATTTTCTACCCAATAAATGACCAAATCTGTTAGTGAAACATTCTCAGAAATGTTCTCCTTGATTTTATCTTTCCAATGGGCCGTCCTGGGCCTCATTTGGCCAAATAAAACTCAATCTATGAGCCTCCAAAATTGATGGATCAAATCTGGTATAAATCTACAAATTCCATTGTGAGCTAAAAATTTTAAATTTTAATTATAAATTTTAATCCTAAATTAGAATTCTAATTATCTAATAATTAATTCTAATTTAATCATTAATTATAAACTAAACTAATTAATTAATAAATTATGTATTAAATAATATCTAACTAACTAAAATATTAACTATTTATAAACTAATTAATATAAATAATATTTAAATTTTAATTTGATTAGATTAATTAAAATACTATATACTAATTAATTTAATTAATATAATATATTAAATATTTTAAACTTTAAAAAAAAATTAACCTACCACTCCACTCCTACTTTACTCATACGTATCATAGAAAGATTAAAATTAAAAACAAATCATTGCAAGCTTAAAACTTATGTCTTATGCCCTTTGACTTTTAACCATCAGAGGATCGGGATATCGCACATCGAGGTTGGTCGAGTTTTATTATGCCGTAAGGCGTTTCTCTCTGAAACCCATCTCCCTCTTTGCCTACCTGTCATCCTTGAACACCGTACGATTAGATGTTAGACGATTACAAAATATTGAACCGTAGATCAATCCTCCCTCTGACCGTTCAACGCCCATTTACTTTGAAGCGCAATCAATCTCCTTGGAAGTGTGCGACCCTTGGCAGACAGAAAGGAACGACTAGGTGGGCAGCTAAATTTTTATGGTTACTGTATCTAAATCTGCTGGAATGTGTATAGTATCATACTCTGTTTAGCAATTAAATACTGAAAGTGATCCGGGGTTTGCAAATTGTATATCAGTGTGACATGCCCATATGCCCAGCGAGTTTGGAGTGCCAGGAATATCAAGGTTTTTATCATGCTGATCCCCTATTTTGTGTGGGTAGTTCTTCTATTGATATAAGATACAATTATGCAATGACTGAAACGATTGAAAATAAAATGCAGGGTCTTAGTCAGTGTTCGTTGTTTTAAAGTGACCCCCTATAAGTTATGCAAGCTGGTTCTTGTAGTTTTGACTTAAATTCTCATTGTTCAACTCTGCCTTTTTGATATAGATATGGTGGAGTTGGATCTGTGTTAATTTGATATAGGTAGTATCTTTCCTTTTCATCTTCTCACAGATTCTTGGTGCCATATGGTCTCCGTTGTTTTGTCTTTTAATTTCTTTGTTTTTTTACTGCAATGTAATCCATTCACAGTTCTGATATTTCTACTTGATTAGTAACTTTTTGCTTTAGGGTTAATGGAATATCAGCTTTGTGAGAAGCCAGGCAGAGGATGATAAGAACAGATTGCTTATTTCTAATAAGTCTAGCCACGGATAATTTTAAACATTCGCAACTTCACTGTAGATGTTATTCGAAGGCCTTGCATTTGATCTGCATGTGCATATTTGCATTTTAACTGTTCATACACGATTTCTTCCATGGTATGTTTAGGGCAACTGATTTTCTTTTCCACTTTATAGACTCTGCGAGGTTTGATCTATTTTGACGATTGTAGGCATTTTTCTTAATGCAAGATTTCATTATCTTTATGCAGAGGTCTACATTTTTATCGGTTATGTTGTTATGTATTCCTTCTTTTGTTTGTTCGAAAGTTCAGCCAGACTCCAGAACCATAGCCGTGGAGCTAAATTATTGTTCTTAGTCTTTTTTTCCGTTGATTTAAATGCTGCTTACAGCTTTCCTTTGGCTAAATGCCCATGCTATGAGGGGCATTTCTATGCTATTGAAATTACTCAGGACTGGAACCTGGCCTCGTCCACACCCACTTTGGGTTTTGAACCCATGTTGCAGTGCTGATACAAGTCCAATCAACTTGCAACTTGCCACTAGACCAGAAATCTGTACGATTGATTTGCAAGACAGACCAGCATGGTACAAGGAGAAAGTTTATCCTCCGAACAAGGTTGGCTCTTGTTTCTATGTTTATCTAATTTTATTTTTCTTTTAGTTACTCAAGGGCAGTTGGATTCGCTATTTGGGTCATCGTTTGATTGCTATGTAATTAGGGCCTGTAGTGTAAAAACTTTGTTATTAGTTTATCCTCTGAACAAGGTTGTGTGTCTGTGTTTTTTTTAAGCCACCTATGATTTTTCTAAACACATAAAGGACAAAGGGTTTCAGCCATACAATGGATATGATCAAAATTCCAAGAAAAGTGAAGTTACGATATATAAAATCCGATAAAGATAGGCGAGCTCCACTTTCGACTCTACCGATCGACCGATGGTTTCAGCATGGAAGGTCAATGAGGGCCACTGAAACAGTTTTATAAGTAGTTGTATCGGACAATCAATTTCGACATCTGGATCTAGTATATTGTGAGGTTGCTAGCATAAAACGGTGAGTAATCTTCATTTGAGTTTACATCTCAGAAAATACTGATGGTGGGTCATTTGAGCAGCACGAGCTTTTTAAATCCCCAATTCGGGTGTAGAGATATAGTAAGATCCCAATTTGGGTTTATCTGAATAGAGGAATCCTAAATCGGGTGTATGTGCGCTGGATTGTTTTACTGTACTGCGTACAATTTATTGATTTAGTAATCTAGTGTGTGTATAATCTCATAAATCCATGTTGAAGTGCAGATATCTTCAAGAATTTACACTTTGGGACCACTGTACTGCTCTAGAGTCTTAAGTAAGTAATAGTTTTTCTCTTTTTATCTGCTTTATGATCTATTTTGTTTGTTTTCCTGCTTTTGATTTAATCAGAGTTGCGATTAAGCAGGTTCTTCGTAGCAGTTACGAGTTTTATAAGGGAAAAATAATACTGTTACGAATTATGATGCCATGTACCAGACATCATGGACCCTGATACTAGGGTTGAATATATATCCCAGAGAACTAAGTCTATCATGAAAAGTAATGGTCTTTTAGATTTCATATCATAGGATCTAAAGTGAAAATCTGCAATGCCCAATGTGATTGATACTTGTTCATAACTCAAACCATACTGTCTGTCAATATATCCGGGAAGGATATATATGGTCATGTCATCCCATTGCAATATTATGTAATGAACACGTTCTTTAAAGCATCTGCACATTGTCTAAGTTGCGGCACAATGTTGCTCAATCCTACTGCGGTCTGTTAAGATACTATTCGAAATAAACCATTTCCATTATAATTTATACTACTAAACAATCTTCAAGAACACAGAGACTAACTAATAGGCTATTTAGTATTATCAATCACCCTCTCCTCGCTTTTTTTTGAGTGACCTTGATGGATCCTCTGGAGAAAGGTGATTTGGAGAGCATCCTTAGTGCTTACGGTTATTATGAGTGAAATCATAAATAGATAAATTGTGACACTCAAAAATTCTCTGAAGCCACAGTGAGAAGGTAGGCCTACTGCCTAATCCCGAGCTGTGGCAGAACAAAAATCGTAAAATATTGAGAATTCTTTTGTTTTTCTTTAAATTTGTAGTATTTGCTTAATAGATACCTGAATTAGCTTTAAAAAAATCAGTCTCAAAAAGGGTATGAAAACTCGAATCGGGGAAAATCTAAAAACTCAGCAAAATTTCCCAGTCGTAAGCAATGCATATATATCATATATTTTCAAATAAATTAAAAATCAGGGGAAATGTTGTTTTTCAAAGCTTTTCATATCCCTATTTTGTTTTTCTTTGTTGAAACTGTATCCATATTTCTTTGTGTTTCATGGTCAGGAACATGTATTGTTGTTTGAAAGAGATAGGAACTTAGATTTTAACGATGCAGAGTTTTGAAATGTTCCCAACATTTTGAATTAACACTCCACCTCTCATCAAGGGATCATATTGTGGCTGTTGGTCCTCTAATGATGGGTGGAATGTCCACTCGACTTGCTGGGAATGTTTCAAAACTCTGACACTGTTAAAATCCAGTATTTCTGTAAAACGATGAACTGTGAAATCAACATACTCAAAGAATTCATTCTATTATAAGAACTTACTAGGCTTGTGTTAGGATTAAAATTTAACTCTCGGCTTCTTCCCTTTCCTGGCCTTTGATGAACCTTTTGATACATTATAGATGGATTGCTGGATTATTTGGATTCTTAGGAGGCCATATGGAAATTCATTTTTGTTCATTTCTATATCTAATGTTTACAGTAATTTTTAGCAAGTGTGCAGGATCAACTGAACACCGGACCCTGGATCCAGTAATATACACTCTTGTTTTGACCTGAATTTAGTTTTCCTTTTTTTCTTTGTGATCTGTAGGTTTCGAGGAACAAGTAAGAGTTTAGCAAATATGGATATAATGCAGATGGACCGGAGAACGTCGACATTGCTTGGGGCAGGATTTTGCACAATGTTGACGATGCATTTTACAGTTCAGCTGCTATCCCAGAACTTGTTCTATTGGAAGAATGCCAAGGAGCAGAAGGCCATTATCATTATCATATTAATGGCTCCCATATATGCCATTGATGCATTTGCTGGCTTAGTAGATATTGAAGGAAGCAAAATCTACTTCATGTTCTTGGATTCAATTAAAGAGTGTTATGAGGGCTTGGTAGGCTCTCTTATCCATAGCACCTCTTGTAAGCCTTGTGTATACACACACACAGACAGACCTTTGCCAGAACAGAATAGCTTTTACCCAAGGAAGTAGTTTTCTGTCCTCCATTTGCTTGAATTTCTTTCTCGAATCTTTTGGACTTGGAGCCAGCAATGGCTTTCAATGAGTTGAATGATGGGACGACTCTTTCCAGCATGGTTGAATTTTATTTTAATTGAATTCACATTGATTTGCTCTTCAATTCATTAACGAAAAGGAGTATTTTAATTGGTTGTGTCAGGTGATTGCGAAATTCTTGGCGTTGATATATAGCTATTTGAATATCTCCATGAGCCAGAAAATAGTCCCTGATGGGATCAAGGGTAGAGAGATTCACCATTCATTTCCCATGACACTTTTTCAGGTACATTACATTTTGTTGCAGTACATTTTTGTTTTTATACCCAAGATCCTACATCAATAACTAGCAGCAGCTTTGTTGTGTTCCTCAAAACCACGGGTGCAAGAAATGTGAATTGGCATCTTGTTGATTACCATTAACAATCATGTTAAGTAGGAAATACTTTTATTTGGTGTCCATTTTTCCAACAATCTGCTGACAAGCTATCTTTGCTTTACAGCCTCGCATAGTGCATCTTGATCATCATACACTGAAGCTTCTTAAATATTGGACATGGCAATTTTCTATCATAAGACCAGTTTTGTCAATTTTAATGATAGTTTTCCAATTGCTTGGCCTATATACTGGATGGATCAGTTGGGTTTTCTCAATTATATTGAACATTTCTGTATCCCTAGCCCTTTATTCTCTGGTCGTTTTTTACCATGTCTTTTCCAAGGAGTTGGAACCCCACAAGCCCCTGGCAAAGTTTTTGTGCGTCAAAGGAATTGTATTCTTTTGCTTCTGGCGGGTACGTCATGTACCAAAATTTTTTGATACCATATATTAGACTTGTGAAACAAAAACATAATTTACTATTATTTTGGAGAAGAGCAAGTATAATGGCATTTCCTTGCCCTGCCTTGCATGTATTCTCTTGTTATAGGCTTCTCTTATCCAGGTTTTAGCATTCTAAACCATTAATAATTCTTCCTTTGTTTTTAGGGAGTTGTACTTGACATACTGGCCTCTGCCGGTATTATCCGCTCCCACTATTTCTTGCTTGACGTGGAACACATTCAAGAGGCCTTGCAAAATGTGCTGATCTATTTGGAGATGGTGGTATTTTCTGTTATGCAACAATATGCATACCATGTTCACCCATACACCGGAGAAGTTCAGGAGTTGCTTAGAAAGGGAAGGAAGGCAGATTGACAAACTTGACCATAGAAATTATTTAATATCCTAAAAGAGATAAGCTCAATAGTGAAGAACAATTTTCAGGGTTTTTTTTTAGTTGGCATACATTGCCAATTTTGTCATGTTTTTTTCAAAATCGATCAATCAATAGAGATAATAGTTTTGAAGGTTGAACGATCGATCAATGAGTTATATTTATATGCATTGATAGTTCTATAGCTGATATATTTCTGTTGAATTTACATGTATTCTTTGTTGTTTTGTTCAATTTTTTTTTCTATATATATTTATTCTGGTCTATCCAGTTATTAATTCATCATACCAAGTATTGTCAGACACTGTATTTGTCTTTTCATTTTGCGATGTTCTCTGAAAACTTCAGAAATATCTTGCAATCTAGGTGTGCATAGAAAACTTCTTATCAACAATGGATATTGGGATGCCCGTGCCTACTTAGAAGGTGAGGGAGATGAAAAAACCGAGTAACATTTTGATGTTTATGATTATCACATTCGCCTATAGCTCTATGACACCATCTAAGTACACTGATGACACCATCTATGCTAAAGAAAAACTTATAATTCCTTGAGAGGGATATGGGAGCTCAGACTATATTTGAAAGTTTGTAGTACACGTTGTCATGGAATGTGTATGGAGTAATTTGCACAACAGCCTCAAGTCCCCAGTCTTGTTTAGATATAAAAGATCGTCCAGTCCAGTTTGAGTTTTAGATTGTTTATGGTAGGCTATCTATCACAAATTTTAAGGAAATATGTGATAAGTGAGTTGGAAATGTATTTGTTTTGTTTATAATTTGTTACTCAGGGGCATGATGTCATGTTCTAGAGATACCATGTCCATGTCTCTTTACTATTTCGTAAAATGCAAGTTGAATGTTAATCATGCTAGAGTCTAGTGATGCTTTGGAAGCTCATGTAGCAAATGGGTGATTGGTGTGCCCTGCATGACAATGCTACCCTGCATTTATTAATAAGCTTTATCGTTGTATTGAACTCTTGTATTTTGGTGAGTGGTCTGACTCTATTTATCAAGTATCTTTATTCTTTGTCCCACCTTATTGTAGAGCATTTCTTAGCGTAGTTGCTATTCAGCTTTTTGAATGCATGTGAAACTAAGTTGCCATGTTGTTCCCTTCTATCCATTGTATAAGATTTGTGTAACTGGTTCTGTTTCCTTGGTTGAGTGCAGGTTTCAGTTAATCAAATAAAAGCTGCAAATAAGTACACTGATGACACCATCTATGCCGGACAAAAACTTATAATTCCTTGAGAGGGATATGAGAGCTCAGATTATATTTGAAAGTATGTAGTATAGGTTTTCATGGAATGTGTATGCAATAATTTGCACAACAGCCTCAAGTCCCCAGTCTTGTTTAGATATAAGAGATCGTCTAGTCCAGTTTGAGTTTTGGATTGTTTATGGTAGGTTATCTATCACAAATTTTAATGAAATATGTGATAAGCCAGTTGGAAATGTATTTGTTTTGTTTATAATTTGTTACTCAGGGGCATGATGTCATGTTCTAGAGATACCCTGTCCATGTATCTTTACTATCTCGTAAAATGCAAGTTGAATGCTAATCATGCCAGAGTCCAGTGATGCTTTGGAAACTCATGTAGCAAATGGTTGATTGGTTTGCCCTGCATGACAATGCTACCCTGCGTTTATTAATAAGCTTTATCGTTGTATTGAACTCTTGTATTTGGTGCCTCCAGAATTATTGAACTCTTGTATTTGGTGCCTCCAGAATTATTAATTTCCAACCCTTATTATGATGTGAATGACTAGTATTTGTTATTTGGTATGCATACCAAGCTTTAACTTCTTTTGATAATAAAAAAATGTAGGCTGCATACTGGCATTTGCCTCTCAATTGGACTATTTAATGGTTATTTTCCACAAGTAAATAAAAAGTCTTCATTTCAGATGGCATTTTCTCTTTGAAACTGTGCCTCTGGACAACAGCCTGCTAACTTAACTGAACATTCATAAAGCTCTGCCAAATCTTAGTAGTTCACGGCCTATTTTAAATTCTATCAAACTTATTTGAACTAACACAGTATTTACTTAAGCGGGGTCATTTCACACTCCTTAGTACAATAGAATGATCTTTCTTGAAATAGAATAAGTACTTCAAAAAAGTACCTATGAATTTTACTCATAGTTATCTGACTTTAACCTTAACAGAATCCTCTGCGGAATCCCTATATGTCTTCTGGTACAATGTGTCCCTTGTTTTACCCAAAAAAGAAGAAGCAAAAAGGGCATCCTGGCCTTGCACAGCCGGACATTAGAAACTAAGGAATTGAAAACAACCATAAAAGGAGGATTGGAAAGGAGGAGACTCTTCCTGTAGCCTGAAATCTTAAATAATCCCCAAAGTTTTCTTAGCTTTTCATAGAATTAACAAATGCTCATATCCTTTATACAATGTAATTGAATTGGCACCTAAAAATAAAAAAACCTCAGGAAAAGATTTGCACAATCTTTCATTTACAGAAAAGGCCAACAAATTTTCAATTTTTCAGAATTTGGCCATAATTTTAAGGTTGAACAGCGTAACCTTAAATCCTAACCCCAGAAATAAATATCCCACTAAACCCCAAGTAATACATATAAGATCAGCCTGCAAGCCAAAGAACTAAGTTTTTGAAATCTTTCACACCGCTGGATTGTTTGAGGAAGAGAAGCCCTTGTAGCCCTTGTACATGTACCCTGCAATTCTCGAATAATAGAACCCTGTGACAAACAGGATTGTTCCCAACAACGCAAACAACATACCTGAACAACAATAAATAGAAATCCCACAAAAATAAAATCAGATATAACCCTCAATCTTCAGCAGTAAGACAACACCGATATAAGAGGCCAAAAAATCCAAAAGCAGATTTGAGAAGTAGAAGAAAAATGAAATGCTTTATTTCCGGATAAAAATCATAGACAAACCATGGGTTCTGTCACCGCCGATTTGCTGAGAGAACATGAAGAGGCCAATGGCAATGACGATGGTGCCGAGGATTAACAGTGCAACTGCAATATTATGGTTAATTGTCGATAGATGTTTATTTTCAATGGGGAACACAAGCAAGAGAATCTTTGTGATCAACACACACCCACTGAAAATTAGCATCATTAAAACTATTGAAATTCTTGCGTGCAACAGTCCTGCAATAATTCAATTATAAGAATAATATAACAATAATTTTTTTTTGATAAGAAATACACACAAGACATAACAATGATTTACTTACAATTGGATTTTGCAAGAATATCTCAAACAATTGTTTTATAATTTAAAACTGAAACTAAATACACAAAGAAATGCAAGGCATAACAATGATTTATTTTTTTTGTTTTTAATAATAAATACACTCAAGACATAACAATAATTTATTTGCAATTAGATTTTGAAACAATATCTCAACAATTATTTTATAATTTAAAAATGAAACTAAATACACAATATTTCAACAATTGTTTTATAATTTAAAAATGAAATTAAATACACAAAGAAATGCAAGGCATAACAATGATTTACTTACAATTATATTTTGAAATAATATCTCAGAATTTGATTACTATTTAAAATTGAAACTAGTATTAAAAGAAGTTTAAAAAACTTATTTTTGTTATGAAATGAAAAAGCCTAGATGGTGGAAAGTAACTATGCAACTAAGGAGAGTGTTATGTGTTTTTATATCTAGAAATGCAGAGTGTTATTACACAAAGGCCCATGCATGAGAAGGTAAGGTAGATGGAAAAGTGATAGAGTACTTTGTGAAGAAGACTATTATGTTGTCGTAAATTATATTTTTATTTTGACATAAACTTTCAAAATCTAGGAAAGTAGAGAGAGAGTGTTATGAGTTTATCTCTAGGAATCTAGAGTGTGATGATAGAAGGTCATGTATGTATGAGAAGGTAGATGGAAAGTCCAAGTCATATATAAGTAGGTAGGGTAATTTAGATATATTATTATTCTCCAAGGACCATGGAGCTAACTGAAATCCATTTTTATATGATTTGTGACATAGACAGAGTTAGTCAATATTACCATACTAGGAGTAATGAACAAGAGATGTTTTTGTGTACGATGTTGCCATGGAATATAATCGACATAGGATTAGTGTGGGTTGGAGGACAATACAAAGCTCCTTCATGAGCCCAAGCATTTGTTTTCACCTCCTTATCGACCACCTCTAGCGTCATAAGGAATATATCCTGGCAGGGATTCAGTTCATCACAATGTGATATGGTTTAAGGTCTTCATATTTCTAGGCAAATACATTAGAATGTTGTTTGAAAAGATTAACATACCTCTCCTTAAAATTTTGTATATCGATATGGATACCCAATTGTTGTTCGTGTGAATTCATTTGTTTAACTTCATCTTCAACTAGGAAATCTTTAAGGTATCTAAACAAGTTCAATGGATATTTATGACTATTTTTATTCCATTTCATAGCCACTTTAACCCCCGAATAGGGTTTTCGGCATGGCTTCCTCAATTCAAACTCATTATCATCGACCCTTGCCTTCAAAAAAGCCCATTCACATTTCAATATTCTTCCACACATTATACCTTACGGCGTTTCCTTTACAACATTAAGTGCAAATGCTAGTTTAAAGTTGTCATGTATGAAAGCTGCGATGCGATTGAAGCTTATAATGAGAGTGGGTTTAATACCTCATGCTATTTAATGCTCAGAAATCGAAAATCGGGAGAATGGATGTATCGGGGGTTTGTTAAACTTGTGATATATGAAAATTTTGGTGCAATTAGATCCAATTTCCCGTTTCGATTGAAATTTATTTATTTATTTTTTATATTTTTATTTTATATTATTTATTTAATTTATTTTAATGAAGTTTAGTATATAAACTATAGCTATTTTGAATTTTTGGGCTTTCGGGAATATAATCAATTTGAGAAATTCGAGTAAATTACTAAAATCCCGATAATTCATAATTTGGTTGAAAAATGAAAAATATTAGTAATAACTAACTAGAAGTTAATATTTGAAATAAATGCGTTATTGTACTAATTTATTTACAAAATGCAGTATTGTACATTTTATGCATTTTTAACCCAGGCTAGATAAATGATGAGACTTCAAAGGAGTACCATTTCCAAACCAGTTGACCAAATGAGGCGAAACAAGCGTCAATGGGAAGCTTATAAAAAATTGATTCTAACAAAGCAATCAAAACAAGAATCCAAAGAAAATGAAAAATTAACAAAAGCGTAGGATAAACGACTAAATAACAATCCTAAAAAGGTGTTTGGCCAAATTTTTTATAGAAAGGGTCACCATTATTTGAGTTGAACAAGTCAAAAATGGGGGGGTTGTGTTTTTACCATAACAAACCCCGAGATCTGATCCACGTTTTCAGGACTAGGATCTAGACATCTGCTGAGAACTTGATAGAACTTTCCAAAATGATGGATGATGCAAAGACAAAGCCATTAATTGTAGAATTGAGGCTTCTGTTATCCATCATATTTGTAAAAAGAGCTTTGGCGTAATTCACATAAAAAGATCATTGTCAACGTGTTTCGAACCAACTAGTGTGGTTCATCGTCAGGACAAGTTGAAGAAACAGATCAGGCTTAGCAAGTTAAATAGACTGAGCAGAGACTCCAACGGCTACATAACCGCTATATTTAACTCTAGGACCAAGGCCATAAATAAATGTAATCTTATTATTATTTTATTATTATTTTAATTCTAGAGATGAGAGAAATTAGGTATGATTAATCAATTAGCGAATATTATCCCAAGAAATTTATTTGCTTAAATAAATAATGGTTATTTAAACTATCAACTTATAATGTTTGGATGGCTTCTTTTGAATGAATAATTTAAGTTATATAAATTAATAAATGAGTAATTTACGTTATTAATAATAAATCATAAATAATAGATATAATATTATTTTTAGAGACAAGAGAAATTAGGTAAGATGAATAAATGAGCTAATGGACAATACCAAGCATCATGTCTGCATAGAGGAGGTCAAAGTCATTGCCAGGGTGGATCGGTTACATCATCGCAAGTTAAGGGAAGCTATTGAAATTGAGCGAAGACCCATCAATCTCAACAGAGATGATGGGTGGTTGGTAAGTAGAAGTTGGATCCCTATGCTGTCGTCTTAGGGTTTCTTCCTCCCCCCACCCCTCTGTTCATCCTGGATGCTTTCTTTGGGTGTATGTGGTTTAGTCCTTTTGAGCTTGTAATTATATATCGCTGGCAGCGTTGTGTTCTTCCCTATTTTTTTCGGGTTCCTCCTGTCTCTTTTTATGATTATCTTCTTCTTAAGCATTAATCTTATTTATCTTTATGTAGATTTTATCTCTGATAAAGGTCCTTTTTCAGTTTTAGTAGTTTGATTCCTTAGGTTATTATTATTAGTATATTTAAAATTATGATGTATTCTTGGGTCTAATCTTATTTATATTTTATTTGTGATATGCTTCCTAAGCCAATGGGCATATGGATAGCTTATATATATATATACACATATAGTATATCTAGAAATAAATTAAATTATTTCCTCTTTTACTAGTCAAACTAACCCTTATGATCTGCTTTCCATCAATAATTAAAACATAATTTTTTTAGGTAATAACTTAATAAGAATATATAATTATTTATATAACTTAAATTATTCATTCTAAATAAGTCATTCAAACATTAATAATTTAATAGTAAAATAACCATTAATATTACGTTATTTAAACAAATAAATCTCTTTCGATAGTATTAGCTCATTTATTCATCTTACCTAATTTCTCTTGTCTCTAGAAATATAATATTATTATCTTATTATTATTAGATTTATTAATATATATAACATAAATTACTCATTTATTAATTTATATAACTTAAATTATTCATTCAAAAGAAGCCATCCAAACATTAATAAGTTGATATTTTTAAATAACCATTAATTTATTTAAGCAAATAAATTTCTTGGGATAATATTCCTAATTGATTAATCATACCTAATTTCTCTCATCTCTAGAATTAAAATAATAATAAAATAATAATAAGATTAAATTTATTTATGGCCTTGGTCCTAGAGTCAAATATAGCTGTTATGTAGCCGTTGGAGTCTCTGCTCAGTCTATTTAACTTGCTAAGCCTGATCTGTTTCTTCAACTTGTCCTGATGATGAACCACACTAGTTGGTTAGAAACACGTCGACAATGATCTTTTTATGTGAATTACGCCGAAGCTCTTTATACAAAGCCATTAATGTGAAACTTAGACAAGAACTTGACTTAACAAGTCTTGACCATGACATAAATTTTGTCAAATACATTGTGAACATGTAATCTACAGGTTATAAATTCATATTTGAACATAAGGGTTTCATACTTATTTGAAAATAATTAAGAAGGTTTGATGCCATCTCACAATAGCTGCAATAACATATATTAAGTCTTGCATTCAATAACCATTCATTTACTAATAAAAAAATGATGACATCCATAACTAAAGTTTGTCATAAAACCATGCTTATAGCCAACATATAACTAGAATAACAACAGTGACAGAGCAACCATCAAAGCCACATAATAACAAGTATAAATACTCATGGAATACGAGAGGAAAATATCTCTTATTAACATATGCAAAATCCAACCAAGTCAAGAACTTCCACGTACCACCCAACCATAGATTGGGTTTGAACCAAATCTTTATTTCAACCAATCATCCTTGTGCCATATTCTAAGCATGAATGTGGGCCTCACAACAAAACAACCAGCGCTTCCTCATGCTTTACCCCATATATCGCCATTATTAGTTCTGGAATTTCTAGGCCCGAAGTAAGCACCTACCAAACTAGGCTTTACCACAATTCTGCCATTACCAGTCAAGGGATTCCCAGGCCTAATCAAAGAAACATACACTACTAGGATTTACCACAATCCCTCCAAAACTGGTCAAGGGATCATTAGGTCGTAAACAAGCATGGATGCCTCCAAATTTATTCACCAATACCTTGAGGAAATTTTTTGTCTAAGATTAAGGATTCATCTTGTATCTTCCAATTATTGATCAAGGCATTTCTACGCCCTTGGGAATTTTCCTAAGACCACCTCACCTGGTTCCAAAACCATCCGGCAATCCAACTCAACCAAATGATAGAACCCCATCACACAATGGCTATCTGGAAATGGAAAGGTAAAGTTGAAACCATTGTCACACTTGGAAAAACCCATGCCAATGACAACAAGAGAACCAAATACACACATGCATGTACCATGCATGCCAAATCTAGCAAGGAAATCATACATGCAACTCGATGCCTGCAAACTAATCTTGTTGTAGCCACTTCATCCAACACTTCCTTGCTCAATCCTAGCTTCCCCTTTCTTTCTTATCCTCCCTTTTCCTTCCTTTCTCCAATGCTAGAGTGCTCCAAGAATGATCTAAGTGTGCAATATTATGAGATAATAGAGAGAATAAAGTGAGATAGCTCCAAAACTAAACTGAAAAAAGGTTAAACTTACAAAAGATTAAACTAGAAAAAGGTGTGAACTAATCCTTAGAAGCCCTTTTATCAATTAGGCCTCTATTTTCTTCAATTTCCATTAATTTTCCTTCAATTTCCTCCTCACATGAAACTTGTGATCTTTCACCTTCCTTTTCTCCTATTTTCCATTATTTTCATAAATAATATGCCAATTAATGCCTCTTTTCCATTACCTTTGTGAATTTCCTTAGCCATAATAAACCAGATGAAAACCCACTAGGATGTTTTTCCCAAAATTCATCTTGGAATACATGTCCCATGAACTTGGTTTTATTTCACCTTTATTAACTTTATTACATGGAATTTTAACCTAGGCTTGTTATATATATCTTCCCCTCAAGGGAACACTGTTCTCAGTCATCTATGACATCTACAACCAACAAGGCCGCTAAATGTCAAAATACTCTGCTAATGGAGCTTCATAACTTAACTCGATGCAGTATTTATAATGAACAAACTGCTGCAAAGAAAAACCAACATGATAACAACGTGATAACCATAGTGCTTTTAGGAGCTTTATAACAAATCTCGTTGTGGTATTTACAATAGCAACCATACATAAATATGTATTTATACCAAAACTCATTTGCCTCCACTGGAAAGTAATGAAGAATATATAGCTTGCATCTGATCAACCATCTCCCATGTATCTTCATCGGGCCTAAAGTGCTTCTACTGCACTTTAACTTGCTTGATTTCTTAGTTCCGGAGCATGAGCTATTTCCATTACAAAATGCACTGAGGTTATGGCTAAAATTCTCCTTCTAGATCCACCTACAATATAGACCAATCAATCACATGATCCACATCCTTTACATATCTTTTAAGAAATGAAACATGGAAAACATCAAGGACTTTAAGTATCAGAGGTGGTGCAAGATTTTTAGGCCACTGATCCAATCCTCTCAAAGATCTTGAAAGGCCTAAAATACCGAGGTGCTAACTTCACACATGACCCAATCCTCAAGGAACTCTTCTTGGGATAAGTACACATGCTCCCAAACCTGAAACTCCTTAAATAACCTATGTTGATATTCTTAACTCTTCTTCCTACCTTGTGATACCTTTATATTCTTCTTGATAACCTTCATTTCCTGTTCCATTTCTACCAACATGTTTGGTCCTATCAATACCCTGTTCATTGGATCACTCCAATTAATAGATGTATTACAACTCCACCCATAAAGTGCCTCAAATGGACTTATCCTTAGTGATATCTAATACCCATTGTTGTAAGAAAACTCTACCAGTAGAGGATACTCATCCCACCTCCTCTACTGATGTGTCACATAGATTCTCAACATGTCCTCCAAAATCTTGTTGACCCTCTCTATCTGTCCATCTGTCTTTGGATGATAAGTTGTGTTGAAGGTCGACTCTACACCCAAACCTAAAAATAATTCCTTCCAAAATTTGGAAGTGAACTTGGCATCTCTGTTTGGCAGAATCTTCTTCGGAACACCATGCAACCTCACTATCACCCTTATGAATACTTGTGCTACCTCACTAGCTGAATAACTAGACTTGACAGATATGAAATGCGCTACCTTTTTCAAGCTATCAAACAAAACCATGATGGAATCATGCTTCCTAGATGTTCTCCAAAAACCTGTAATGAAATCCATGGAAATGACCTCCCATTTCCCCTCTGGAATCAAAATCAGCTGTAATAGACCACCTGGATGCTTGCACTCTTCTTTTACCTGTTGACAATCCAAAAACCTTGCGACGAACTGAACTACCTATTTTTTCCATTTTCTGACAATAGTATAATTTCTTCACCATTTTCAATGTCTTTTGATATCCCAAGTGACCTGAATACAACTTAGCATGAAATTCCCACAAGATAAGCTTCTTCATCTCATTATTGTACGACACATAAATCGTGTCCCTAAATCTCACGAAACCATCTGACATGAGATCATAATCAACATCCTTCTCACATGTACCCTTCTACTGTAATCTGTGCCTAAGATCCCTATACGTTTCATCCTATTGTCCTACCTATAAGATATAATCCTGTAAATCTATCCCACGTGAACTCATAGTTGTTATGTGACTTACCTGCACTCTTCTACTAAGAGAATTTGTAACCTTGTTCTCTTTTCCTTTAATGTACCCGATCTCCAAGTCAAACTCACTAATCGTGGGAAACTACTCAGCTTTCTTGGCATTTAGATTAGGCTGGTGAAATAAGTATCGCAGCCTACTGTGATCACTCATCATAATGAACCTCCTGCCAAGAAGATAGTGCCTCCACATATTCAATGCATGAATAATCGCTACCAAGATCATGTGTCACATAGTCCTTCTTGTGATCATTTAATTTGCTTGATTCATAGCATTCCACCAGCTCCTGCATCAGGACTCCACCAAGTCCTCTCTTGCAAGCATCTGTACACATTACGAACTCTTTATCTAGATATGGAATCTTGAGAACTGGAGCATTTGTCAACAACTGCTTCAAATAATAAAAACTTGTTGCACATTCCTTTGTCCATTCAAATTTATTTCTTTTATTATTGAATGACGTAATAGGACAGGAAATCCTTGAAAAGTTCCTAATGAACCTCCTATAGTAACCTGCTAACCCCATGAATGATTTGACCTCATCTGCATTTCTAGGAGCTACCCATTCCATGATGCCTTTTATTTTTTCAAGATCCATTGTTATGCCTTAGAAACAACATGCCACAAGTAATGTACCTTTGTTTGAAATAAATTTCATTTACTAAGATTGGCATACAACTGATGTTCTCTTAGGAACCTTAATACCGTTGTTAAGTGTTTTTCATGCTCTTCGTCATTCTTATAGCATATCAATATATCATCAATGAATACAATAATAATTTTTTCCAGATAAGGATGCAACACATTATTCATCAAACACATGAAAGTAGTTTGAGCATTAGTCAAACCAAAAGGAACTACAACAAACTCATAATGCCCATGCCTAGTCCGGAAAGTAGTCTTGTAGATGTCCTCTTCCTTGATATGTAGTTGATGTTCTCTCAATCTCAATTCAATCTCTGATAACACATTTGGTCCCTTCATCCAGTCAAATAAGTCATCGGTCCTTGGTAAAGGATAATTATTCCTCATCATCACCTTGTTCAACTGCCTGCAATCAATGCACAACTGAAGAGTACCATCCATTAGGGGAATTTTAAGATCTAAAATGGGCCTCCTAAGAAAAATGTACAACCAAAATAAATTTTATAAGAACCAATAGGATTAAGGATGATAATGTCAGCCATCGGGAATTATTCACCATTTTTGGAGTAAAAAAGTAAAAATAATAAAAAATAAAAAAACTAAAAAAAAAACTACATTTTCAACTCGTATTTTAAACTTAACTCCCAAAGGTTTTACTTAGATTTTGATCAGGAATACTTGTTGGATGCAAAATTTAATTCCTCATCCAAATATTATCCATGTTGCATACTTTATATGGACATTGTTACATGAAAAATGAGAAATACATGAAAAAACGTGATTGTAATAACGTTTTTCATGTATTTCTCATTTTTTGTGTACCAATTAAGTTTTTTCATGTATTTCTAATTTTTCGTGTAGCAAGATCCATCGAAAGTATACAACATGGGTACTCCTTGGATTAAGAATCAAATTTTGCATCCAACAAGTGTTGCCGCTCGAAATTTGAGTAAACCCACAAAACGATAAGTTGAAAATACAAGTTGAACAAATTATTTTTTCCTTTTTCCCTCTAAACTTTGATGATGTAGTCTAACATTATTTTATTATTTCCACTAATATTTTATAATTTCCTTAAGAGGCCCATTTTAGACCTCAAAATTCCCTTGATTCTTATTCTTCACAAACAACACTAGTGCACCACAAGGCGACACACTTGGCTTTATGTATCCCTGATCAAGCATTTCCTTCAAATGCAACTTCAATTCCACTAACTTTGCAGTGGTCATCCTGTAAGGCGTCTTTGATGTTGGTGTTTCCCATGGTAGCAACTGAATAGAAAATTCTGATTCGCTGCAATGATGCCACTTTGAAATCTTTGCTGGAAACAGATCTTGAAGCTACTGTAAGACTGGGTACCTCTTCAAGACTTTCAAATCCTCAACATCCTTACCATTATCACTGGAAATATGTACTACAAATAATACACATTCTTTCATGCGACTATGCTTTGTCGACATAGTTGTAACCATTCTAATTGATGCTTCTTCTTCTTACCCTACAAGATTCTCTAAACAATGTAAACTTGAAACAAGAACTATAAACTCAAAATGGGAACTCTAGTAAAAGAAACCCAAAAAACATGAAAAACAATGCTAAAAACGAAAGTATGTATACTAGAACGATGTTTTCTTTTTAGGGTTAATCATCAACATATTTAAAAAATGGCAGTAAAACAATTTTTTTGTGCAAAAAACAATTGTTTTTGAGGAAAAAAACACACTAATGTTTTTGGTATAATAACATTTTTATTTTCCATGTATAATTTCAACATTTTTTAGTAATGACGATAAAGATAAAATAATGGGATCTTAAACACATTAAAATTCCAGCAATTTTCATCCATGTTGTTAAAGATATAATAACATGACACTAAAGAGCACTAAAATTCTAATTATTTTCAACCATAACATTAAAGATAAAGAAAAATTGGAAAATTTTCAACCATAGAATTAAAAACTCTATGTTTTCAACACATTTAAACCATGACATTATGAAAAAATTACATTACTCGATTAATCAAAATGTCAATACTTGTAGATTGAATGAAACATAAATTATATCTCTAGTTTATTGTTACATTGTAGATATTCTAAACAACAAAACTCATCATAATTAAAACATATAATCCAACAAACATAAAAATGACTCATAACTTCATTTAACACCATATGGAAATCAAAATTTTTATTTCAAGATACGATGCAAACATCAGTTATATGAACTGCCTTGGACAATTATCCAAAATCACTCATATTTTCTTGCACGCCATCAAAATTCATATCTTTGGATGAATGACTGGATGCAGATGAACTTGTTCCATGTTCTTCTCTTTCATTAACTAGTGCCCCATCTGGGTCCACATGCATGCCCACCATTTGAGGTTTCAAAATTATTCTAGATCTATGACTGGTTTCAACAGAGTTCCATCTCAACACTGTTTCTTCTGGCAACAACTTCTTCATAATATCTATCATCTTGAAGTGAAGAGTTCCTCCCTTTGTGAAACTAAAGCCATAAACAAGTATGTCAACATCCTCCAATTTTAAGAGGTATGTGAAGTGACTAGTTATATTTGTACCCTTTCTTTTTCTCTTTCTGCTAATTTTTTCTATCAACTGCCATCTTTGGCTTGTACACACCATTGAATGAATGTGTATTTGTGGCATACCAATGTACTTCAACACTTGCAACATATCCATCTTCTGTAATTACCTTTATAACCTTAGCAACCCATAATGGATAACCATTGGGATCTCCATCTACAAGCACTATGATCATGCAACCCTCCTTAATATCTTGTATTGAACCGCTGTAAAGGTCTTCCATGGCTTTACATTGTGCACGAGATCTTCTCGAACCAATATACATTCTCTTTCCTCTACCTGTGAAGAAATAATAATACCTTGAGATTGTTTTTGTTCAATAATGTTTCTTTACTCATGTTTATTTGACTTATTTTATGGCCAAATAAATGGAGATTTAAAAGGTATATCTTCATTTGTTGTTCTTGAAATGAAATCACTTTGACTATTGAAAAAAGACTCCCACCAAATTGAATCAACAATATCAGAGTACTCATATGTATATCTAATACAATTTTTAATTTCTTCTAGGCAATCAAAATAATTTATATCTATATTCTACCTGCATGCATTATGAACTTCTTTTTTTTGCTCAAGAAAGATTAGGTCCTTCTATTCAACTATATGAAAAAAGTTACATAATATACATATAAAGGAGCTATTGTCCACATGAAAGTCGAGCTCCACATAGCCTTTATACCCAGGCCTTGGACCCATAATCCGAGCCGAGGGCCCACAAAACCTTTAAACGTTACCTTCGTGGAACCAGAACTCTCCAAGACCATTCGATAATTCTACAAAGATCTAGCCATTATGAGACTATATCAAGTGTCCATCATGCTCACCCTTTAACCAAATACACGAAACCAAAAAAAGAATGTACCAACTCTAGTAACCATTTCAGGTTTGACTTGGAAGATAACCTCCAGGCTATTTATCCGCCCGAAATCCACTGGATTCATGCAATCTCAAAAATGCTGTTAAACTTGCACAGAACTTAATCACACCTTCAGACCTAAAACATAATATTGACACCACTTAATTGTGTTTTGGGTCCGAATGGATGGTTAATAGTCTTGTTGTTTGACGTTCGAAAAACATTGGATTACTACGATTTCATTGATCCGCCCACTCTTTAAATAAGCCCTCGTCATAAAACATTGAAGGGCCATATTTAATGTGTATTTGATACATTCGAAGATTAGACCTATAAGTAGTTTCCCACCCAGAAACCAAAGGATTTTAGTGTTCCGGGTGCATTTTCCCGCTCAAAGACTAGAGTAAAACTTCATCTTGCTCGTACTTCTTCCATATGTAGACCAAAACTCCTTTGTTTTCATCAAGCTTCACCTTGATTATTTCCCCTGCTCTGATAGTATTCCTTGTCTAAGGTCGCCTGTCTGTGACACTCTTCCCGCAGTCGTCCTTGGAGAGTCTCTATCAGTTCATATCTTTTGTTGCTATTGGAACAAAGTACGCCTTCATTTGCCAAAATATCCACTAATATATTGGTTGTGTGTCACACATGAATGAAACTAAGGGTTATCATTGTGTGCAGATGGGATTGAATAAGTTGATAGACTTGCAATAACCTCCAGTGTTTCGATACTTTGTCTCGTGCTTAACCATTGCATATTTTCTTAACTGAATTGATTATCAATTCAGAATCAGCTTCAATTATGGTATTATGTAAATTTGAGTCCCTTAAGATTTCTAGGCATTTCTCAAGGGCCATGAGCTCTACCATATTATTAGTGGCTTTACCCAAATGACTGTGAAAGATGGCTTTTATTAAACCCTTTTCATATCTTATTAATCCTCCATAACCAGCAATGCCAGGGTTTCTGTTTGAGGCCCCATCTATATTGCATTTCATAAAACCATGGGGGGAAGGTTGCCAGAAGTCCTTATCAGTTGTTATATGAGTTATAGGCTTAATTATTTCCTGGGGGAAGAGCCCCTAAAGGCCCAAATACAGAAGTATCTGCACATCCTAATATTGAGGTTGGTTCTCAGGGGGTTTTTTTATAAGGATTCCTATAGTCTCTTTAAGCTGTTTTATAATCTGAGCCATAATGCTCTGGGATGAACCAGTCCCGTTCTTGAAGATTCTATTGTTGCATTATTTCCAGACATCCCATATTAGAAATCCTGGAACCAACTCCCAAGCTTTATTGATTATTTCATTTATAGAGAAATTTCTCCTCTAATTCCTCAAAGTGTTATTGATGCTGCCAATGTCCCTATCAGAATGTTTGAAAATTGAAACCACCCAATTCCACAAGGTGGAGGTGAATGGGCATAGGTTGAGAAGGTGTTCCATAGTTTCTTCTTGTAATTTGCAAAGCTGGCATCTTGATGGACCAATTACACCTCTCTTCCGAAGGTTTTCCCAAGTTAGAATTTTTTTATGTTGCACCAACCACATGAACAGTTTGATTTTCATCCAATTTTGGTTCCACCATAGGTCCTTCCATACTATGTCAGGGTTTGGAAAGTCAAGCCCAAGAGCTATTCACTTGGCCTCTTTAAGGTTAAATTTGCCTTCATTGTTTTTTCCCCATCTTAGTTGGTCTACATATGTTGATTTTAGAATCTTTCTCTATTCCAAGATGACTGTGAGAGCTTAAGCCTGGGCCTTCAATGGAGAGTCTTCACTGTAAATCAGGTTCTTCCATACTCTCCATTTTCCCTTGCTTCTATCCTAATCCCAGAAGTCATTTACCCTGTGTAACCCTTTGTCATCAGTATCCTTCTTAAGATTGTCAAAATCTTCTCTCTACAATTTTGGTTCTTGTTGTCAATTGTCTTCCCAAAACCAAGAAAGGTTTCCATCTCTGATTTTCTAGAAACTAAGTTTTTGAACAATAGCTCTATTCTCCCAAGCTTTGTTACAAATGTGGGAGCCTTTGATGATCCCAGACATTCTGATGTGCTCCCTTTCTTGCCAATTGCTTGCATATTTCTGTTTCCATGCCTTGGCCCAAGGGGTCGCCGATTCCTTTAGCCATCTCCACCATATTTTTGCCCCCAAAACTTTGTTTAGGGTTTCAGGGTCATCAAGTCCCAAACCTCCATGTGTCTTAGGTTTACAGATATTTTCCTAGGCTATCAAAGCCCATTTCTTTTTCTCTTCCCCCTTGCCCCAAAGAAAATCTCTTTGGATATTTCTAATGTGTTGCATAACTCCTTTAGGAGCTGGAAGTGTTGAAAACATGAAGATGGGTATAGTTTGTAGGATGGCTTTTGTAAGCACTAGTCTTCCTACCAAATTCAAAGACACTTTTTTCCATTTCCAGATTCTGTCCTAGAGTCTATTAATAATAGGCTCCTAAACTATCTTTCTTAGAGGTTTGTCTGTTAGTGGAACTCCCAAATATTTGGAGTGTAGTAGATCTCTTTGAAAACCTATAATTCTATTGAGGTTTCTCTGAATAACAATATCAGTATTAAAAAAGAAAATCTTTGATCTGGTAAGGCTTACTTCAGTACCCACAGCCATAGCAAAGTCATTTAGGATTTGTTTTAAGGCATGAGCTTCTTTGACCGTAGGTGTACCTTGCAGCATGGTGTCATCCACAAATTGTTGATGAGTCAAAGCATCCCCATTCAGGGTGAGTTTGAGACCCTAAAATTTGCCTTCTATTTTGGCAGCTTTGATCACATTGCCTAGCCCTTCCATCATGAGAATAAAGAGGAAGGGTGAGAGATAATCTCCTTGTTTTATTCCTCTTAAAGGCTTAAAGGCTTAAAGGTTTTGGATGGTGATCCATTCAGCTGTGTTGAAGAGCTTGATGTGGTAACAAGGTCCATTACCCATCTTATCCAGTTATGGTCAAAGCCATATGCTTTTAGTACTTCCCTGATGTATGCCCAACTTAGCTTATCATAATCCTTTTCTAGATCAAGTTGTATGATCATACCTTCCTACTTATTGCTCTTAAGTGAGTGGACCACCTCGTGAGATTAAATGATATTGTTTAGAATTTGCTACCTTCCACATATCTAGTTTGCTCATCAGACACTAGAGTTGGAAGAAGGGGCTTGAGCCTGTTTGCAAAAAATTTGGAAATAATTTTGTACACCACATTGCATAATGCTATGGGTCTAAAACTATCTCGTGTCATATCATTTTCTTGCTTTGGAATCAAGGATATGAAAGAGGTGTTGGGCGCCTTCATATCAGTTTTGTTTTTCCTTGAGTCCTCCACCACCTCCATGATATCTTGCTTCACTATTTTCCAGCAAGCTTTGAAGAAGTCAGCAATGAAACCATTTGGACCTGGAGCTTTCCCATTTTGCATCTATTTGATAACTTCACTGAACTCCTCTTAATTCCCTGGCCTATTAAGATTATAATTGTCTTCTCTTGTCACAAGCTTAGGAATGTGCTTAGTGAAGTCAATAATGAATTGTGATCTGTCTATGGGAGGCTCCACTGCCATGCCTCAAAAATGTTGAACTAGAGTAGATTCTATTTCTTTGTGGGTGTTGAGCTATTTTCCTTGTGTATCTTTCAGTTTTAAAATCCTGTTATGAGACCTATGATCCATGGTAGACTTGTGAAAAAACCTTGTATTCCTTTCTCCTTCCTTTAACCATTGTACCCTCGATTTCTATTTCCAGAAGATTTCCTATTTCTTACATAAGCCTTCCCAATATTGTTGAAGTGAGTCAGCTTGTTTCCTACCTTCCTCGGAGAATCCCTTTGAGATTAGCTCCTTGTTAATTTCCTGTAGCTTCCCCTCAACTACTTTTTTGGGTTGGAAGATATTGCCAAAATCATTTTTACTCCAATATTTAAGCATGAGTTTGATGTATTTCAGTCTCTGTTGCAGAAGGAACATTTTAGTACCCTGAGAATTCAAATATTCTATCCACCATTTTTTAGTATTGCTATTGAAGTCAAGATGGGTAAGCCAAATTTTTTCAAACCTGAAAGGTCTGTTTCTTAGAGTTCCTATAAAGGATGCTTCTAATTGAGTAGGCCAGTGATCTGAGCCTCAAAAAGGGAGGATCATAGCTGACAATTCAAGGCCTAAGAGGATAAGTTCCTCAGAGATAACGAATCTATCAAGCTTACAGGCCGCTTGAGAAGCCCCTCCCCTTTTATTATTCCAAGTGAAGATACCATTATTGGTTTATGTATCTACTAGCCTCATGTTGGTTATGAAGTTCTGAAATGCTATGGAATCTTTGCCTAGAGATATGGTCCCACCTTTTTCCGAGAGAGATCTAATCATATTAGAGTCCCCTCCTAGAATCTAGGGGATGCCTAGATGTCTCTCTCTTAGATCCTGCAGAGAGGTTAGAAGCCTGAATTTCTCTTCTAGCTTTTGTGAGAATTCCTCTTGCTACGTTGTCTGCTTTAACTTCTAGATATTCATACTTAATAAGCCATTTCCTATGTATCTCTCTTATTTTTTCTACAAAACATTTTGTTTACTAGTTAAATACCAAATCTGGTTTTTATTCTTTCATTCTATTGTTGAGATTTAGTTGTTTCCTTTTACTTCCTAGATCCCTAATATTCCACGTTGTAAGCTTCATTAAGAGATTTGTAAATGAGTAACTAGTTAGGTCTTTCATCTTACCTGAGTTGATCATGAGTTTTCCACATTCAATCAGTAGCTCATTCTATTTTTTTCTTCCTCTTTTCCTCCCTGGGTTCTTGGGAGCTTGTCCCCCTGTTGCCTCCATAGTTTTAACCCCTCCGTTATCTTGACTATCATGGTTTCGTTTGACCCCAAAACCCTTTTCCTGCATTCTCTAGAGGAAGAGTTGTTGTACTCTGTTAAATTCATCTTGAGGTAGCGAATCCAATCCTTTAGTGGTTCCTTCCTCTAGGAACTTTTCTAGATCGAGATTCTCCCTTTCTAGTATGTCCTGCAGTTCATGATCCTCCGTTCCCACTTCGCTTGGCATCATATCTTGATCCTTATCAAGTTCCATAGAGTTGGGTTGATCCTCCTTTTGTTGGCTTTTATCAAGTCTATCCTCCATGCTGTCATCCTTATCCTTATCTACAGGATTGTCCTTCGTTACTTGATTCGCTCTTTCATCCCCCTCTTCTTCTTCTAATATCTTGAACCTATTATGACTAGGATTCTTTTCCTCATAGATTCTCTTTGGTTCTTTCTCCCTCCTTTTCGTTTGCCTCCCACTTTGGTAAATCTTTCAATCTCTTTACCTAAGGTTGCTTTGATACTTCTCTCCATTTTATTTAAAGGGCAGTCTCTGAAGAGGTGCCTGTGTTCATGGCATTTGCGACATTTGAAGGGTACATGCTCATAGTCCACTTCTTGCACCCACTCTTCATCATATACTTCTAGAATTATTTCATCTGACAAAGCCCTAGAAAAGTCCATTTCCACATATATTTTGGCAAAGGAGGTATATTTTCTACGTAGTGTGGCCTCTGATATTTTTTAAAAATGTCGTAGTTTATTACCTATAGCTTTTAATGATTCTAGCAACCAATAATCTAGAGGTGGTAAATATAGTCCTATCCATATTGGCACCGATGTAAATGTTCTTGCTTCGGGATAGAGTTCATCACCCATCGCTGCATATAGAGGCCTGCAGCCGCATAGAAGTAAGGTCCTCCTTCAAACACCCTGTCTCTATCCTCTAGGTTTGTAAACACAATTGTGAACAAACCGTTGGATCCAAGGTGCATATCTATTTCTCCCTTAGGTTTCCAATGGTTCTTTATTCATGCATGTAGAGCCTTCTCCATTGGCCATAAACCCATGAATTTTCATATCACTGCATAAGTTTCCATGTGCTCCCTGTGCGCTTGTAGCGCTAGATCACTTAACACCACTCGGGGTGTGATGGATTCCCTAGGTTTACATGGTCCTATCCAATTTATAGGGTCAGCTTTTTAACTGTCTACTCCTATACGCTTCTCTCTTCTGACTTCCTCCTGTATTTTTGCTTGCCTCCGTGCTTTGCCGTTTTCCCGTTATCTTGTTTTTGTACCCCTGGATTCCGCTTCCATGGGCTTCTTGAAGCATTTTGAGACGACATGACTGTAGGAGGGAGTGGAACTCCCCCCTTATTGCCCCTCGATGGTGCCCAACACTGAAAACCTGTTGTAAACCCTAGTTCCACGTGTTTTTTTTCCTCCTGGCTCCTCCTCCCGATCCATAAGATCACATTTCCTTGTGCATTATGAAATTTAGTAACTGATTGTAATAACAATATATTTGACACAAATATTGGATGATCTGGAATGAACTTCAAAAATGCCAAACCTGGTAATGACACCCATTTCGCAGTAGTTGAATACTTCTTGCCCCATATTAGTGTTTTCCCATCAATTTTTTTGATACGAAATTGATGTTGGAAGTTAATGCCATTAAGCTGTTCAATGCATTTCTCCTCACCACATGATCCCAGAATAAAGCTTCACATGTCAACAGTTATTCCAACACATCAAAAATAGGCTCTTGCAGGTAGGATTTCTTAAAACATTCAAGTAATGATGGCAAGCTCCCAACATCCTTCCTCCTCAATGTCACTAAAAAATTACTTAACATCTGATCAATATGGTCTTGAGTGTGCCCAAAAATAAGGAAACTAATGTTTACCTTCTGAAAATTTATTAATTCAACAAGCATGTTTAGATATCCAAAAACAATCTGATTTTTGTTTTCACGACAAGTCTTCTCCAATTGTAGATCCAAAACTTCAGGAGGATTATTAGACCAATGAGAAAGAACATAATGAATTATGGTTACTTTCATATTTTCATCATTATGAATATTTCGAGCTATGAAGTGTACCGTTGGCAACATTTTCCCATTGAAGACTATACAACCAACCAACTGATACTGAATAAAATTTTCATCCTGTAAATTTTTGGGTGTGCGAACAAAATGTGGTAGAAGTGTTTTGTTCTGGTCCATACCATCAATTATCAGACCCAAATATTTATTTGGATTATCATAACACTTCTTTCAATGCTTGTACAATTTTTCCTTTCACTTGTTTGTTGCTCACAATGCTCTTGAAGCTCTTTGACAATGGAATATACACAAAATAAAAGAAAGTCATTAATAAATACGTTTTCATAGTTGATGACTATACAATTTTAAAAATTAATGTTATGAATTCTTACTTATTTTTTCCCCTTCACATTTATCCCTATTTTATTTAAGAGAATCACATGTACTGCAAATCCCCATCCTTGACTTCTTAGGAATACATACATTGTTGAATTCTTTCTTCCATATCTTCACAAAATATTGATATTTAATAAATCGATCATTTCCTTCAACACCTTCTGCATATTCTTTGTATAAGTTGTAGATTTCTGGTCTTGAGAAATTATCTAGAATATGTAATGTCTCTCTATTTGGCATACACTCTCCATGATTTGAAAATAAGTATTTCATCCATGACATTGCAATATTTTATAATGGCCCAAACTATTTGGGATCCTTTTCCAAATTTTCTTGGATTCTTGACAGACGAAAATTACCCATTGAATAAAACATTTTGAAAGGCTTTCTACAAATAAATAAAGACTGAATATGATAATCGTAACCTGAAAATGTAGATTGCATGCACCTCGCTAAATATGAATTTTGCATGCTTTTATTCATTGACAAATATCTCTTCCTTTTCTCCAATGCAAACTTGAAATCCACATGTTTCAAGAAAAACCTTTGACAACATTCACTTGAAATGAGAGCACCGATAGAAATTCTTCTTGTGATATATTCTTCTCTACCCCTTGTATAACTAGAACATCTTGGATTCATATGGAAAGGTCTGCTCCTACTCCTCGATACAATATTTTCTAGAAACATCTCTATTATTGAATCATCATTTTTATAAGAATTTTCATCATCATTATCAGGAATATTATCCTCGCTATGATCATCTGTGCTTTTGAAATATTGAGTTGTAGGATATTCTTTATCTTTCCTCTTTCCAGTGCTACCCTCATAATCCTTATAATTAAGACTAAATGGAAAATTTGACTCGATGTTTATTAGATATTCTTCATCACGTGCATTATCGGGGGTACTCTCATATTTTGTAGGATTAGCACTACGTGGAAAATGTGACTCTTTAATTACTAGAAATTATTCATCCCGCCCTTTGTCACTGCTGCTCTCATAGTCCTTAGGATTAGGACTAAGTGCCTCATCCTTCCTACCATCACTACTACTCTCCTAGTCCTTAGGATTAGGACTCAGTGCTTCATCCTGCCCTTCATCACTATTTCTCTAATAGTCCTTAGGATTAGGACTAAGTTCTTCATCCTACCCTTCGTCACTACTGCTCTCATAGTCCTTAGGATTAGGACCAGG
This sequence comes from Pinus taeda, assembly GCA_000404065.3. Lineage (NCBI taxonomy): Eukaryota > Viridiplantae > Streptophyta > Pinopsida > Pinales > Pinaceae > Pinus > Pinus taeda. The sequence goes on along the minus strand of APFE031645473.1, from coordinate 47,358 downwards.
TGGAAAACATGACTATCTATTTACTGGAAATTCATCATTCTGCCCTTCATCACTACAGATATCATAGTCCTTAGTATTAGGAATAGGTGGAAAACATGACTCTCAATTTATTGGAAATTCTTCATCCTGGCCTTCATCACTGCTTCTCTCATAGTCCATAGGATTAGAACTAAGTGGAAACTGTGACTCTTGATTTATTGGAAATTATTCATCTTGACCTTCATCATTGCTTCTTTCATAGTCCATAGGATTAGGACTATGTGGAAACTGCGACTCTCTATTCATTTGAAATTTTTCATCCTGCTCTTCATCATTGCTGCTCTCAAAGTCCATAGAATTAGGACTAAGTGGAAACCGTGACTCTTTATTTATTTGAAATTCTTCATCATGCTCTTCATCACTTCTACTCTCATAATCCATAGGATTAGGACTAAGTGGAAACCGTGACTCTCTATTCATTTGAAATTCTTCATCATTCTCTTCATCACTACTCCTCTCATAGTCCATAGGATTGGGACTAAGTGGAAAGCGTGACTCTTTATTTATTTGAAATTCTTCATCATTATTGCTCTCATAATCCATAGGATTAGGACTAATTGGAAACCGTGACTCTTTATTTATTTTAAATTCTTAATATTTCCCTTCATCAGTGCTTCTCCCATAGTCCTTAGGATTAGGACTAAGTGGAAGGTTTGACTCTCTATTCATAGTGAAATAATTTTTGTTATATTCATCAATATGAATAGCGTTTTTATGCAACAAAGATATTGATGCTTCACAAAGAAAAACTTCACTATCAGAGGAATCCATGCCTTTCAAATAGAAGAGGTTTAAGGATACAAATGCACTCTCTCCTAATGATAATATATATCTTAAAGAATGAAAATTTCCCTCTAAAGTTTCCCTCTAAAAATTTTCACCGAAAATTTTCCCTCCAAATTTTTCTTCTACAATTTATTGAAAAATTTTAACTAAAATTTTCTTATGAAATCAATATTTTAAACTAAATATTTAAATTAAAATTGTAAACTAAATATTTTACCTAAATTAAATTTTTACTTAAACTATATAGCATTTACAAGACAATTGAATATTTCTTTCATTTTTTATTATATCTTCTATCACACATTTAAAATAAATTACTATATCACCATAACAGGATTTATATGTTAAGTTTTTATATAAAAAATAAAATTAAAACCACATTCACCATGCAGTAAAACAATTCCATAATGTTCGCTTTATCATAAATTACTATATCGCCATAACAAGATTTATATTTTAAAGTTTTAATAAAAACAAATTAATACCACATTCACCATGTGGTAAAACAATTCCGTATTTTTTGGTATATCATAAATCTCATTGTCACTATTCAGCGCATCACATCGAGGATTTTCGAGGTTCGTTAAAAGACTTGAAGTGATTTTGTGGAGCAACTACACTGTTATCAACAACATATTCAATGGAGGATTATCGCATTTGAAAGGTTAGTTTCCCTTTTCCTGTGCAAGTCTTGAACTCCCATAGGTTTACTAGTAGTTATGTGTTAGTTGGATTGCTATCTTCATGTAAAATAGTAGAAAGAAAACATAATCCAGTAAAATAGTATTTAACCTTTTATTAATGAAATTTAGATTTCTTTTAGAAATAAAAAATTTAGATGAGTGAGGATTACTTGACAGCCCCCTCGTAGGTAGTAGGCCACTACATCTGTAGTGAGCGTGGTGGGCGCGGTAGTGGGCTTCCCAGTTGTGAGCATGCCATGACCCCTCTCGCCCCACCATCACATGAGGGGGTTGCATGCATCACCACCTTTCAAAATCGGTTGATTTTTATGCTACCTCAACAAAATGGGTAATCATATTAGTTCCCCTTTCAAATTTTACTTTCTTTCTATTCTCGAATATCATCTAAGCACTCAATGGATTTTTCATAACCATCCACCTTGTTCTTATGAAGATAAAACCAATCCAAACCCACAAGCATAATGTATGATCCCAATGGAAGTACATTCAGATGCATTGATCTAGGCATACCATTCAACTCAAATGCACAAGCTCTAACCCAATGATGAACTCTTTTCTTAGTACCTATAGCTAACTACACTGACCAAGACTTTGCATGCACTTCTTTTCTCAAACCACACTTATCTGCCAGGTCATGGTTAACATAATTATAATTAGATATACGGTCAATCAAAATAGAAACAAATCCATCACAAACCTTACTGTTCATCTTGATAATAAATGTCTGGTGATCCACCTACCTGTTATCCAATGCTACATAGATCCGAGGAATGCTTTTCCCAACATATCCAACTGTTTGCGCCTCCTATGCATTGTAGATATGCGGCCTACCACCCTGATATGACAAATAATCCTTCTTGAGATGCTCGTTCCCACATATCCAACACTACAATTGTCCCATATCATCACCTCTATTATGATGCTCTCTAGGTTGTGATCCATATCCCTTCTCAAACGCATTAGACTTATTGTAAGGAACGGCATTCTCTTCCTCAGCTGCATCCGAAATCCTTATTTTCTTTAGTGAAAATTTACCTTTATTCTTATCTTTCCCTTTCCAACCTTATTAATTCTCTACCTTACGCTTTGATTACTCATAATAGTGTTTTAACTTCCCATGACTTCTTTCAGTGACTAAGGCTCTTCATACTCGATTTGATCCTTGAATTATAATTGTAATCCATAGACAAATCTCTAAAATTTGTCTTTATAATCCTTAAGATACAGTACATACCTCAGTAACTCGAGGAAATTAGTCATCTACTCCTCTTCTTTTATCGATCGCATATTCATCTCATAAAACTCCTTGGCTTTACTGTCATAATACCTCTTTGACAAGTATGTTTTTTTCGGAAAATCCTTTTGAACTCATGCCAACTCAACTCCTTTGTCCTAATATCTCTGACCCACTTCACATCTTCCCACCAGATGCCTACTTTCCCTTTGGGACTAAAAATAAGTATCTTGGCCTTCATGTTCTCAGTGTAATAATGAAACTTGAAGAACTTCTTCATTCAAGAAACCATGCCTCTTCATCTTCCGATTTCTTCAATTCTCCATGAAATGTAGGTGGCTTAGATTTCTTGAACTCATCTAGAAAATATCCCCTATCATTCCTCCTATAAGGATGATAGCGATGATGACCATGATACATGTCTGAACCAGAAATAGAGTAAATCCCATGCCCATTACCTCTCTTATCAAGTGTATCAAAGAATTTTCCATCTCTGACCATGTCATCTCTATCTGACCTATGCCCATCATGAAACTTGCTACCATATGCTCCATTAGTCATATCCTCCTGTCCATGATTGATCCTTCATTGTCCATGTCTCTGCAAGTCTGACAAATTTTGAAGGAAAATTGCATTGACTTCTGCTTGTTTCTCCTATGCCCTAGGAAGTCTCTCTTGTGACTAGATGATCTTGTCATTATCTTCTTTGAAAATTCTTATCTCTACCTTAAAATTTCTAAAAGTGTCTTCTATGTTAGGAGAGTAAACAACTCTTGGTTGCTTATCTAATCTTTAAGGAGAGTCTTGTGAACTCTAATACACCAATTTTCCAGTTGTATTTTATCCACTTATTCCCCAGTTCTTCTTGCAAATATATTATGTCAGCTAAACCAAAATATAAACATAATCAACATACCTCAGTGAAGTTCAAGGGAGGTTATCTTGTCTGCAATATTAGCCAGATTAGCATGATACATGCATAATCATAATCATATTAATATATCAACATTATACATGACAATGCTAACTGCATACCATGACCTCATGCATGACAACCATGACCATAAAAATGCATGTATAACAACCATATAGACACTAACATGCATAAAAAATACAAAGACAACCGACATGTGTTTATGACAAAAACATTCTGCACATTTAGTCCAAGTGTTGAACCATGCTCTGATACCACTCTGTAACAACCTCCTTCCACACTTATCCAAGTTCACCCATCCACCGGGGTATATATGTGATGAAGAGTTACTATAATATGACTCAACCTCTTAGGTACATTTAAGGAAGTTGAATCAACAAACTGAAACTTTATTGACATTCCTTAGGAGATACAAGACCCACAGGAGCAAAACAACCACTCCAGGTTTCATAAGCCTGAGTTTAATTTCTGTTTCACTCACCTAAGCTACCACTCACATGCATAACAAGGAAATTTAATGATTGTCAGCCTCTAGTCACATGGATAACTCTGCCTCCCAGTGACTCCAGTCTAATTTATCAAGTTTTTTGTGCATGCAACCCTAAGATATTAACCACTTTTTTAGGGATAGGATATAGATCTTTGCCCAGAACTTGATGCAACTTTTCAGAATAATGAATTACACAAGGATGAAGTCATTAATGCAAAACTTATATAAGAACTTGACCTAACAAGTCCTGACCATGACAAACATTTTGTCAAATACATTGTGAACATGTAACCTATAGGTTGTAAATGCATATCTGAACATAGGGGTCTCATAATTATTTGAAAAAATCAAGAAGGTATAATTCCCTCATAATAGTTGCAATAAAATATATTACACCATGCATTCAATAACCATTCATTTTTTAATAAAAACATGATGAGATCCATAACTAAATTCTATCATAAAACCATGCTTATAACCAACATATAATCGGAATAATAACAATGATAGAACAAACATCAAAGCCACATAATAACAAATATAAATACTCATGGAATACAAAAGGAAAAGAGCTCTTATTAACATATACAAAATTCAACCAAGTCAAGGACTTCTACATACCACCCGCCCATAGATTGGGTTGAACCAAATCTTTCTTTCAGTCGATCACCCTTGTGCCATATTCCAAGCATGAATGCGGGACTCACAAAAAAAAAACAGGGATTCCTTAGGCTTTACCACATATCCCACCATTACCGACCAAGGAATTTCTAGGCTTGAAGTAAGAACCTACCCACCCAGGCTGTACTGCAATCCTGTCATTACTCGTTAAGGGATTCCTAGGCCCAAACAAGGAAACTTACACTACCAGGATTTACCACAATCCTACCAAAACTGATCAAGGGATCACTAGACCATAAACAAGCATGGAAGCCTTTGGATTTCTTCACCAACACCTTGAGGAATTTTAACATCTCCACCCTTGGGCTTTACTATGTATCCCACTATTACTAGTCAAGGGATTTCTAGGCCCTTGGGAATTTTCTTGAGGCCACCTCACCCAGTTCCAAAGCCATTCGACAATCCTGCTCAACCAAACGAAATAACCTCATCACACCATGGCTATCCGGAAATGGAAAGGCAAAGTTGAAACCATTGTCACACCTAGAAAAACCCATGTCAATGAAATTAAGAGAACGAAACACACAAATTCATGTAACATGCATGCCAAATATAGCAAGGAATTCATACTTGCAATTTGATACCTACAAAGTTATCCCATTTTAGCCACTTGATCCAACTCTTCCTTGCTTGATCCTTGCTTCCATTTGCTTTCTTTTCCTTCCTTTTCCTTGATTTCTACAATGCTATAGTGCTCCAAGAATGCTCTAAGTGTGCAAGAGTATAAGAGAATATATAGAATAGAGAAAGAGAGAGAGATCTCCAAAACTAAACTGACAAAATCTTAAACTGGCAAAAGTTGTGAACTGATCCTCAGAAGCCTTTTTATCAATGAGGCCTCTATTTTCTCCAATTTCCATTAATTTTCCTTCAATATTTTCCTCACATGAAACCTGAGATCTTTCACCTTGATTTTCTCCTATTTTCCATTATTTCCATAAATAATGTGCCAATTAATGCCTCTTTTCGTTTTCAATGCCTTTTCCATTTACTTTTCCAATTTCCTTAGCCATAATAAACCAAATGAACACCCACTAGGATTTCTTTTCCCAATGTTTATCTTGGAATGCGTGTTCCATGAGCTTGTTCTTATTTTTCCTTTATTGACTTTATTACATGTACTTTTAACCCGAGGTTCTTACAACATATCATTAAGTAGTTTCCTTCAGTTTCCTTTGTTGCTAAAACCTATGTGGAGCATGGTGGTTGCTAGTTGTTATCATGATTTTACTGGAGGATATTCCTTGTTGGGATAGTTATCACCAAGGTGTTGAGTGGCCATGCATTGTTTGGATAGTATTTCTATTATTGTTGCTACATATTGAGAGCTTATGTCATTTCTCATGGAGGCCTTATGTTTTGATACGCATGCCATGTATTGAATTCTTATTGTTGCTACTATATGGAGCTTACATTTTTTTTCATGGAGACCATGAATTTTATGTCATATTATTGTATTGGGCATGCATAGATGAGAGGAGATTTATGTGTAGGTGTAAAATGCATGTACCTTTATTGTTCTATCTTGCTAGCATATTGCTCATGGAGAGAGCCATGGTGCCTAGTATGTTTTATCAAATAATCCATGTATGGGCTAATGGAAGTCCAAGTCATGTCCTATTGTTTATGTCATTGATGCATCCATATTGGGTGGATGATATAATCTTGGGTCATTAGAGTCATTGGTTGGTGATAGATTTGTTATAATGGAGTCATATGTTGGTCCTATGTACTTTTCACTGACATGTATTTTGCCCATGAATCATTGTCTACGTATGTCACTTCCTTGTATATCATTGTCCAAAGTCAGTTGGAGTCTGGTTCTTAAGGAGTAGCCTCTTTCACTTAGCAAGGAGTCTTTTTGCAATAGGAAGATGTGTTGTTACACCAACAAAGAGAGTGTTTATAAACCCATTACATGCTTAGGGGAGAATGTTCAATTTGAGTGGTTTCATGGTTTAATATTGAGATGTGTTGGCAGTTGAGCTTCTTGTTTTGTATGCACATTCTTGGTCTACATCAGTCTTGTATCATCATGGTGTTGAGTGTGATAGGGGGAGTATTTCTCTAATCCAACATATTATTGGCATTGTTCTTCAGTGTTGGTATGGCCCTCTTCCATCAATGTCAAAGGGGGAGAGAATTTGAATTGATGGAGATTAACTTCAGAGTTACAACTTTAGTGTTGGACAATGTATGGAGATCAACCTCAGATGTTGGAGATCATATAGAGGTTGGCATTGATGCTAAAAGGGGAGACTGTTGGCATTATAGTGTTGGAATTTATGTCAATAGGGTCATGGTGCTACTTTTCATAAGCTAATGTCAATCTAGAGATGATATGTGATGAGCTTTTGGTTGTTGCAGTGTTCAACTGGTCGGTTTTGTTAGTTGCATTCATGTCAACTTAGTTGTGGCATGACTTAGTGGAGGTGATTTGGAGGCTGAGTAGAGATGGCTACAAGGCATGGTATGATGGATTGTCATAGGTTAATGATGTTGCTACATATATTAGAGCTACATATGTTGGAGGTGCCTCTACAGATGTTCGAGGTAGTTGGATGACTTGATGTTATTGTTGTAGGTGTTGGAGATTGCTTGATAACTGGTTGTTGCTGCTTGAGAAGCTGGAGGTGTTGGTTTTGATGAGGAGTTTGGTAGACTAGGGCATGCATGTCACTGAATTTTGATAGAGGTTTGGAGGACCCTTAGGTCTTATAGAAGGTCGTTAAGTAGTAGAGAAAGTTTGGGTAGGTTTTTAGCCGAGGAAAGTTGAATTTTACCATCCTCTCCCCTAACCACATGGAGATATGCTTACGTATGAGGTTGAAGGGCTCAAATAGCATGGAGGAGGGCTTATCCATGCGGTTACAATCTATATCCAACATTTTTATGCATGTGGTTGAGAATTTAGCCATATTTGCTCTAGATTCCTTACACATCTCAGCTAAGTTAAGTGTTTTGGGATGGTTCATGTTCAAATTTTTTATGAAAAAGTTTGGGAAGCCTTCACCATGTTCTAGAAAGTGATTAACATGAAAAATATTCCCTATGAAATGGTGTCAGTGGCTTGATCAAGTCAATGATATGAATCCAGATCAAATCAAGTATATGAACTGATTTTGTGGAGCTAACTAGTTCTTGATAATTATTCAGTTGAGAGACATATATTCGAGGAAGCTCAATGATACTATCGTTGGTTCGTTTGATGTGTTGTGTGAGTGTGAGAGTGGAGAAGAGTGTGCAATCTATGTGAGGGTTGTGTTGCATGTTTTATGGAGTTATTGGTTTTGATGAGGAGTTTGGAAGACTAGGGCATGCATGTCATTGAATTTTCATAGAGGTTTGGAGGGTCCCTGAGGTCTTATACAAGGTCGTTAAGTAGTGGAGAAATTTTGGGCAGGTTCTTAGCAGAGGAAAGTTGAATTTTACCATCCTCTACCCAACCACATGGAGCTTAGCCTATGCATGAGGTTGAAGGACTCCAACCGCATGGAAATGCTTATCCATGTGATTACAACCTATATCCAACACTTTTATGCATGTCATTGAGAATTTAGCTATATTTTATCTGGATTATTTTTACATCTCTGTTAAATTAAGTGTTTTGGGATGGTTCATGTTTGGAAATTTTATGAAAAAGGTTTGGAGGCCTTCACCATGTTCTATAAAGTAATTAAAATTGAAAATATTCCTTATGAAGTGGAGTTAGTGGCTTGATCAAGTCAATGAGATGAATCCAGAAGAAATCAAGCATATGAACAGAGTTTGTGTAGCTAAGTAGTTCTTGGTAATTATTGAGTTGAGAACCTTAGTTCATCCATATATTCGAGGAAGCTCAATGATAGTATCATTGGTTCATTTGATGTGTTGTGCAAGTGTGAGAGTGGAGAAGAGTGTGCAATCTATGTGAGGTTTGTGTTTCCTATTTTTTGAAGCCGTTTGCAGTTGTAGTAGCCGAAAGTGGGAATATGTGTCAGCCAATATTATGGTTCATTGAGTGAGAGGATGAAGTGTGGATTGGTAGAAGGTGTTTTTTTTGTCTGCTTGTTGGAGTATTTGGAGAATTTTTTCTCCTAACTATTGGAAATTGGATAAACCAATGCTCCATGTGTCTTTCACGACATGGACTAACTGCCTCTCATGGATCCTTATATCTGGTGATGCGATCATTGACTAACATTGTGAGTTTTGGTCTAACGGCAATTGTCATTCCCAATAAGTGGTATTAGAGCATAAGTCACGAGTTTGATACACATCCGGGTTGCATTTGGGGGGATATTGTTGGACATTAGATAAACCAATGCTCCTCCTGTGTTTCACGACATGAGCTAGCCACCTCTCATGGATCCTTGTCTTTGGCAATGTGATTGTTGACAAACACTTGTGGTTTTTGGTCTAACGACAATCGTGATTCCCAATACTAACTTGTTCTCTAGCTTATTGTTTGAGTGAAACATTCAGTTGTGAGCAATTTTACTTGTTGCAAATAGGGTTTTATCTGATGAGTTGATCAAATTATTTTATGCAATGCGTTGTGAGATTGTGATGCAGTTTGTGGTGTAGTTTTGGGTTTTGATTATGTGCTTTGGAGATATGTTGTTGTGTTGTTCATGATGAGTAGTTCTTGGTTCCATTATGAAAATGTATGAAATGAGAATCACATAGAGGACTAGAGTTGGAGGACTCAGGTGAATTCAATATAATTGAGTAGTTTTCTCAATCCCATGGTAGTTAGATAGTTTGAAAGAAACTAGTTAATGCTCATTGGTCATGGTGGCTTCCAACGGATAGGAGTCTTTAGATTCATTTTATAGTTCAGGAGTAATTGGGCAAGTATCGTTGGTTATGGTGGTTTCCTACGAATGGTAGTCTATAGATCTACACGAGAAAGAGATTTTCATTTGATAGTAGCCAGTTGTAACTCTATGAAAATACTTTTCTTAGCATAATGAATATTTGAGCAGCGTAATAGTAGTTGGTGGTTTTTTCCCTGAAGAGGGTTTCCCACTTGAAATATTTGTGTCATTTGTGCAGAATGATTTCATGGTTATGTTTGATGCTCTCAACTCTTCCTTTCTATTTTGGTTTATGCATGACTAAAGAATAAGAAGTTGGAGAAAAAATTATAAGTGTCATCACTACTGAGTCATGTCCTGTCCTAAACATTTCCCAATCCTATGAGACCCTCAATCTCTTTCCAAACTTGTTGAGTAAATGCACAAGACATGATAAGATGATAGTTAATCTCATCAATTGACTTGCCTAAAATACACCAACCAAGATCATGTTTTTTTTCATTTGTGAGGCATCCCATGTTAGAACCTTCATATTGAGTAATAAACACATGAATAGATGATATTTAGAGAGGAATTCAAACCTCCAAACCTATTTCCACCACCATTTATATGGCTCTGAATCCCCCTATGAAGCAAATGAATTGTAACCATGATTTATCCCTTGAAGGATTCAATGACAAAACACAAAGTATCTTGTTCATCCTTTAAATGAACAATATTGGATCTAAGCTTGTCAATATAATGATACCAAAACGTCATGATCCTCCTCCCTAAATTCTAACTCCTTCCTTGCAAGCCATTGTTGATACTAAATAGTAGTCATAGTCATATCATTTATTTGAGAAAATATAATAAAACCTCTACATTTTGTTTCTTTGACTTCATATTAAACTAGGTGGTCTAAGGTGAAAATTTTGTTATAAATAACAAGAGACATTATAGTATTTAAAATTATGATGTTAAGAAAGATTATTTAGACCTTTCCTTTAATCCTTTATGAAATTGTGTATAAGGTGTTGTTTAAGCATTCTCTTTGGTGAATGTCGTAGTTCTAAACCATTTCCTATAACTATGGAAAATTATTCTTTTGTAGGAAAAACTATGTAGTTTCCACTTTAGAGTGTCAAGAGAAGATATTTACCTTTTCATGATCTCATCTATGGTTGTCACCCTAACTATAATTTAATGTAATAATTATCCTAATTAGAAATTAGATTTCTTGTTTGATTGAGTTCTTTCCGAATTTGTAACTTTCGGGACTCTAGAATCTCATATCATCATGAAAGGAATGTATTAATGAGACAATAACACAATAATACTGCCTTGCTAATTTGCTAGAAAATATTCAACTAGTTTAAGAAAACTAAGAGATACCAAGATGGTAGGGCCATGTGATGGTCATGTTAATGGAATATGTAACTTTTTTTTGTGAAATCAAACAAATATTTGTTTTGATCAACATAATGATATGAAAAAATGTTTCCGTCAATGCGTGATACTTATGTTGGTTATAGATTTTTTTCAATGCATGTTGCTAGGTATCCCATGGGAAACAAGTATATTATATATTTAAGGATGGCAACGATGTACCTTTTGTCAACATCTCTACAAATATCATTTAGAAAGTCCTTAAAGAGAGTTTGTGTATGGGTTTCATTCACATATACACACAACGAGTATAATGCACACTTCACACATTCAACCACTATTTTTTGATTGCCCCCATGGCTACTTGAGAATATGCAAACAATATGCACCCCACAACACTACATTAAATGATGTGGATTAAGATATACATTTTTTGGATCTGAATGTGTGAGGGCTTTCGTCACATATGTACACAAGTAGTATAGTGCATGCTTCACACATTCAGTTATTAGTTTTGAGTGCCCTATGGCTATTTGAAGGTAGACAAACAACATACACCCCACAATACAACATTAAATGATGTTGATTAAATATGCATTGTTGGATCAAAATAGTATATATTCCGATATATATCCAATTTTCTATCCCAACTTATATAACATTTAATGCATTGTTGGTGATACAAATTATCTTCCCTTAAAAACCCAAATCCACAATTGCTATGCATACCTCATACATTCAATCACTACTTTTAAACTCTCATAATTATACAAATAACGTAAATAATATAATTTATATATATAGGTATGCACATAACTGGTGCCTTAAATGATGTAGATTAAGATACACAATTTTGGATCTAAATGTGTAAGAGTTTTGATCACATATGTACACAACAAATATAATGCATACTTCACACATTCAATTACTAGTTTTGAGTACCCATGGTTATTTGAAGGTAAACAAACAACATGCACCCCACAACACTGCATCAAACGATGTTGATTAAAATATATATTGTTAGATCTAAATGATATATATTTATATATTTAATGATATAACTCAACTTACATAACACTTGTATTGTTGGTGGATATATATTATTTTTCTTAAAAACCTAAATTAACAATTATAATACATACCTTATACATTCTATCACTATTTTTAACGTCTCATAACTATATATATGATGCCTTAAATACTATTTATATTTAATCACTCATTGCCCCCTAAATACTTTAAAAATAAATAAACTCCTCAAAAGATTAATTCTTCGCACTTGTTTTTAAACCCTGCATTTTAGACCTTCATTTGAAGGTTACATTAAGTTTAAAATTTAAAAATTAATAAATAATATTATTCATCCCCATGTTTTTTCGAACATTTGCTCGATATAACGACCTTACGAATACAATCTCGAAATCAGAAACACCAACCTTACCCAAACCCTAAAGACAACTCTGCAAACCGCAAAACAAGGCGACTTAAAGCTAGTTTTAATATCAGAAACCTACTTGCAGAGCATACAATCTCAAAATCAGAAACAACAACCTTAGCCAAACCCTAAAGACAACTCTGCAAACCGCAAAACAAGGCGACTTAAAGCTAGTTTTAATATCAGAAACCTACTTGCAGAGCACGCAAATCAGAAAAATATGAGATAATCTCGAGATATGATTTTCACGACGCTCACTGTGCCCCCTGATGCGTTGTGCTATGAATTTGAAGAGTGGGCAACTACCTTTCGTTCAATTCATCAACAGAAAAGAAAGCGAGAGAAACGTTTATTGCGTGCTCGTTGGCCGAACCTTCCAGCGTTGACGGAAGAGCCAGCGAGGGAAACGTTTCTTGTGAGGAATCCCATGTTATAGCCTTTATATTAAGTAATAAACACATGAATATATGACATTTAAAGAAGCATTCAAACCTCCAAACCTTTTTTCACCACCATTTCGAGGGCTCCAAATCTTTCTATAAAGCAAATGCATCGTAACCCTTTTTTTATCCGCGATAGATTCAATGACAAAACCAAAGTATCATCTCCATCCTTTAAATTAACATTAAAAGATACTAGATCTAAGCTTCTCAGTGTAATGATACGAAAATACATTATCCTCTCTAAATTTTAACTCCTTTGCAAAATACATGATCTTCCTTTCTAAATTCTAACCTTTTTTGCAAACCATTGTTGATACTAAATAGTAGTCATATTCATATCACCTGTTAAAGAAAAGATAATAAAAGATAATAAAAGCTCTAGATGTTAAGTGGAATTTCATGTGGAAACCTATACATAATAAAACCTTTAGATTTAGCTTCTCTGACTGATATTAAACTAGGTGATCTAACGTGTTAGCAATATTGAAATTTGTTCAAAAGAACAGGAGACATTATAGGATTTGAAATTATGATGTTAAGAAATATTATTTAGAACTTCCTTTTTATCTTTTATGACATTGTGTATAAGGTGTTGTTTAATCATTTGCTTTGGTGCATGGCGTAGTTCTAAACCATTTCTTAAAACTATGATTTTTTTTTTTTTTTTCTAAGAACAATGATGTAATTTACACTTTGAAGTGTGAAGAGAAAATATTTTCCTTTTTATAATCTCACGGTTGTCACTTTAATTATAATTTATGGTAAGAATTATTCTAATTAGAGATCAGAATTCTTGTTTAATCAAGTTCTTTGCTAGTTTGTGGTTTTAAAAGCTAATATCATCATGAAAGGCATTCATTAATGAGAAAATCAAAGCAACAATACTAAAATTAAGAGATACAAAGATGATAGCCATGTCATTGGAGTATGTAACTTTCTTTGTCAAATCATGAAGACATGCATATAGAAAGATGTTTGTTTTGACCAATATAATGATATGAAAATTTGTTTCCATCAATGTGTCATAATTATGTGGGTTATAGAGTTTTTCAATGCATGTTACTATCTACCCCATGGAAAATAAATATATTATATATTTAAGGATGGCATCCATGTATTTTTTGTCAACATCTTTACAAATATCATCTAGAAGGCCCTTGAAGGGAGTATGTGTATAGGTTTTGGTCACATAAGTACACAACAAGTATAATGCATACTTCACACATTCAACCACTAGTTTTGAGTGCCCCCATGGCTACTTGAAAATAGACAAACAATATGCACCCCATAACACTGCATTTAATGATGTGGATTAAGATATACATTTTTGGATCTAAATGTGTAAGGGTTTTGGTCACATATGTACACAAGGAGTATAATACATGCTTCACACATTCAATTACTAGTTTTGAGTACCCATCACTATTTAAAAGTAGAAAAACATACACCCCACAATAATGTATTAAATAATATTAATTAAAATATACATTGTTGGATCTAAATGGTATATATTCTTATATATATTTAATGATCTATCCCAACTTACATAACATTTAATGCTTTACTGGTTGATACATATCATTTATCCTTAAAAATCCAAATCCACAATTGTTGATACGTACATCATACACTCAAACACTACTTTTTAACTCTCATAACTATACAAAAAAAAATAATATAATTTACATACATAAGTATACACATAATGATGCTTTATATCTTGTTTATATTTAATCACTCATGTGTGTGACCCATAAATACTTCAAAAATAAATAAAATCCTCAAAAGAATAATTCTTCGCACTTTTTTTAACTATGCATTTTAGATATTTATTTCAATGTTCCATTAAATTAATTTAAAACTTACAAATTTAAAAATAATTAAATGATATTATTTATCACCATGTCTTTCGAACATTTACACTATATAAGGACCTTACTCATACATAACTCGTCATTCCTCACCATACTCTTTGAAATAGAAAAAGTCAATATAATTGCTCATCATCCTCTTTAAATTAAAAAAGACATTATGCATGGCCATTTGACATGCAAAACTTATATTTGGACAACAGCCGGGAGATGTTTTTTTTTTTTTTTTTACATTTTATATTGACAGATAGGGAAGAAAACATTTCAAATTTATGTTTCATTTAGTTTCATTTTGTATTATTTTTAATTAAGGTTGAATCAGCCATTTTTAGTTTTATAAATTAGACAAAATAGGATTAATTAGGAACTTGTTTGAAGAAACTGTTTAGTAACTGAAAATTAACTGAGGAACACTTCCTCAAACTGTAAAGGAACTGTTGACAATGTATTGAAAAGAAAAAAATCAAAGATGATGGAGGGGCTGCCATTGAGAGAGGAAAAGAATACAAAAAATGAATTTACATTTTGTTTCACTTTAAGTATCTGTGTAAAGCAAATGAGTCCAATATCTCTATCATAAAGAAAAGAAAGGCATTTTTCGTTTTTCTCCTGTGTCTATATGTTTCAAATATTGTTGTAAGTAAAATAGTGGAGCATTTTCATTAAAAAAAATGAACGATACTCAAGTCACATGACTGAAGGCATTTAGGACCAAGAACCAGAAAAAGGCACAACTGAGCAAGATTTCACATCTTTCTCAACAAAATAAAGACCCAGGTACAAATGTCATATAGTAAACAAGCACACTTGTGCATTTCATTTCATCATAAAGTTTAAACATTCCAATATATTTTTCAAAAAAAACCCATAGGGTTTCGAAAACCACAGAAGCTCGAAACCAACATTTATGCAGGCTCAAAACAAAATGACAACAATGGTTTGAAACCCACGAAGCCATACAAACATAACAGAGGAAACGAAACCCAACGGCTTGTGCCAATTAAAGAAAACATAAGCAAATTTAACTAGGCAAACACGGAGGGATCCTACTGTGTTTTTCCCAAGCCGCAAAGACTCCCAAGGGCGAGGCCGTGGAGCAGAAATCTCCAGAACCGACATGCACACCACCAAAAAAACGAGATGGAAGTCAACAAAACCAAAATGGCAAATGAAGCAAGGTGACAGAGAGCAAATTAAGAAATGGAAGAACAAGGGTTTACATCGAAGAAGTATTTTCCAAGACAGAGGGCGAGAAACAAGTCTTTAGCCAGAGGGACTCTCCTAGTGAGAGCTCCATTGACGAGTTTCACTTGCTCACGAAGGTACCAGAGGGTTAGAATCACTAAAATAAGTTGCAGAAATGAAACCAGAACAAAATCTCACCTGAAATAGCATTTGTTGAAGCCGCCCACAGTAGTAGCAAGAGGAACACTTGTGGATACATAAGCCAGGTCAAGTACAGGACCAATAACAAAAACCACTACAAGCATAACCAAACAAAGCTTAAACCAAAGAACAGAGAGTAAGAAGGAACTCGTAGAGAGTAAGCCAACCTAAAGCCTCCATGGAACAACAAACAAATCACCCTAAGAAACAAACGAAGGCACAACATACATACAAAGCTGAACCAGATGCACAACAAACAAAAAAATGGAGGTCGACGCGTAGTTTTACCTCAGCAGGTGGAAATGAATTGCATTTGTGGAATAGAGGCCAGTACATATGGTCAAGCCTAATACATTAAAGGTTCATTAAACCCTCGCACCAAAACCCTGATTCCCTTTATTCAGAAGATACATAATAATGCGGTTTGGTGACACATCATCCCTCTTGGGATTGCCACCAATTTTTGGTATTAGAGCAAGTTAGATCCTTTTTCTCAGTAAAGATGGAGGTAGGTAGAAGAGGTCGAGGAAGAGGCATCAGAAGAGTAGCAGATGAAAGACTACGAGAATAAATTAGGAATTTAACTGCACATTTGGAAGCAGTGGAAGCAGGAAGGTGTAGATATCTGGAAGGTGGGGATGACAGTGAGGAAGAAAACATAGCCACGAAAAATGGGTCAGATGAAGAGGGACCAGAGATTAAACTGTTGAGATCAGTTTTGCTAGCTAGTAGCAAGCCAAGACCAGAGCTTTCTAATTATGATGGTAGTTTGTCCACTAAGGCATTGTTAGACTAGATAAGTGAGCTAGATAAATATTTTGAGTATGAAGAAATTAGCGAAGACAAGAGGATCGGGTTCGCTTTCACATTGAAGGGACATGCAGCTCTATGGTGGGACAGTGTACAGGCAGAAAGGAGGAGATTAAAAAAACCACTGATTAAAAAATGGGACATGATGGTTGTTAGGATGAAGAGCAAGTTTCTGCCTAAAGATTATCAAATTGCCCTTTATATACAAGTACATGACCTGAAGCAGAGAATGATGATGGTAAAGGAATATACTGAAGAATTTTATAAAGTAAACCTGAGATCTGGCTATGTTGAGGATACTCCTGAGAAAACAACGAGGTTTGTAAAAGGTCTACAGATGGAGGTCCTAGACGAAATTAGTATTCTTTCCCCTAAGACCATAGAGGAAGCCTATCAAAGTGCTTTGAAGGCGGAGGAAACGATTGCTAGAAAACAAAATGCTAGAAGAGGACATGGTTCTGGTAGATGTCATGGACAGACCTTTGGCAGAGGTAGCACTGCCAATAGCAATGAAGAGGGCAATAGTTTGAAGACTTCAGGACAGAGTGAAAGGGAAGATAACACTAGAGGAGGAAGGTCATACCAATGAGGAAGAGGTAATGGCAGAGGTAGAGGAAATGCCTATCAGTGTTACAAGTGTCACAAGTGGGGACACAGGTCCTTTGAATGTCTTTAAAATGAACAAACTGGGTAGAGGGGAGCATATGTCGCTCATCCCGATGAAGCGGAGGCACTGCCACAGGAGGTGGAAAATATGCCAGAGACTAGGGAAGCCTTGGTGCTGAACAAGGTATTATTAAAAATAGCTAAAGAAGTAGCTGATCAAACACAGAGGAAAGCATTGTTCTGGACTATATGCAAGTCGCATGGGAAATGATGCAAACTAATCATAGACAGTGTAAGTACCGATAATCTGGTAGCTACGGAAATGGTGGGAAAACTGGGTTTGAAGAAGTTGAAGCATCCGACCCCATATAGGGTGTCTTAGTTGCAGAAAGGACACCAATTGCTGGTCGATGAGTAGTGCGAACTAGAGTTTCATATTGGCATGTACAAGGACAAGTGACTTGTGATATCATGCCAATGGAAGTGTGTCATATTCTGTTGGGTAGACAGGGAAAAAAATTATTACAAGTTTGTTAAAGATGGGATAAAGCATACCCTAGTGCCCATGAAGGAAGAGGAAGCTGTAGAATCCAGTGGGACAAAAGCACTGTTGTTAGGCAGAAAATAGTTTTTGCGACAGATGGAGGATGATGAGGTGAAGTATGCAGTTGTGTGAAGGCTAAAAACAATATTGATCCATACTGAAGTCACCGAATTACCTAAAGAAATACAGGACATGCTGCAAGAGTTTAGTGATATTGTAGTAGATGATCTACCGAACAAACTACCATTGAAGCAGAGCATTAGTCACCATATTGATTTTATTCCAGGAGCTAGTTTTCCAAACAAGGCTTCCTACTGGATGAGTCTGAAGGATAATGAAGAAATCCAAAAGCAGGCGCAGGTGTTGTTGGATAAGGGACTAATTCAGGAGAGTTTAAGCCCTTGTGCAGTACTGACTGTTTTAGCTCCCAAGAAAGGAGGTGAGTGGCAAATGTGCATGGATTCTCATGCCATTAACAAGATTACCATTAGTTACAAGTTTCCTTTACCTCGGATGGATGATATGATGGATTGTTTGAGTGGAGCAGCATACATTTCAAAGATAGACCTAAAAAGTGGCTACCACCAAATCAGAATTCGAGAAGGTGACGAGTGGAAGACAACTTTCAAGACTAATGAAGGCTTGTACGAATGGCTGGTTATGCCATTTGGATTGAGCAATGCCCCTAGCACATTCATGTGGTTGATGAATGAGATTTTGAAGGAATTTAGTGGGAAATTTGTGATTGTATATATGGATGATATACTTATATTCAGCAAAATAAAGGAGGAACATTTTCAACACGTGAGGTATGTATTGGGAAAATTACAGCAGAATAAATTGTTAATAAATTTGAAGAAATGTTTTTTTTCCAGAAAGAATTAATTTATTTCGGCTTTGTGATTTCTGATAATGAACTAAAAATGGATCCAGAAAAGGTTGTAGTTGTAGTTAGCTATCCATACCCTCAAAGTTTGTTTGAGGTACGAAGTTTCCATGGATTAGCGAGTTTTTATCAGAAATTTATTAAAAATTTCAGTGGGATTTATGCACCCATTCCGGACACCATTAAGAAGACAAATCAGCCTTTCCATTAGATAGAAATGGCAGAGAAGAGTTTTCAGCTACTCAAAAAGAAAATTACTGAAAAACCGATTTTGAGGTTACCAGACTTTAACAAACTTTTTCAAGTTTATTGTGATGTCAGTGGGATAGCCATTGGTATAGTGCCCAGTCAAGAGGACAAGCCAGTAGCCTATTTCAGTGAGAAACTAAATGAAAGTAGGTAGAAGTACACGTCTTATGACAAGGAATTTTATGTAGTGGTTCAAGCACTAAAGCATTGGAGACATTTCTTCTTGGCCAATGAATTTGTCTTGTTTTCGGACAATTCTGCGTTGCACCATATTATGCAGCAGCATAAGCTAAACCATAAACATGCGAAGTGGGTGGAGTACTTGTAGACTTTTACGTTTGTGTTGAAGCACATCAGCAGTCAAGCCAAAAAAGTGGCAGATGCATTAAGCAGGACAAATTTGATCCTAAAGGAAAGTACGATATGAGTATTAGGATTTGAACATCTTAAGGACTTGTATGAGGCAGATGCAGATTTTAAGGAAGCTTATGAAGCTTGCCAAAATCCTTTGTTGAGAGATAACAGTTCATGGTTGGACTATAATATGTAGGAAGGGTTGTTGTTCAAAAGAGGGCAGTTGTGTATTCTGGAATGTTCTATGAGAGTGAACTTATTCCAAGAAAAGCATAATGGAGGTTTAGCCAGACATTTTGGCATAGAAAAGACCTTGGATCAGTTGAGTCACTTTTACTATTGGCCAAAGATGCACAGAGATTTATAGAGGTTTTTGACTAGATGCAAAGTGTGTCAACTTAGAAAGGGACACAGCCAGAACATGGGGTTGTATACACCCTTATATATTCCAAACAGACCATGGGACTCTGTCAGTTTGGACTTTGTCTTAGTTCTACCGAAGACACAATAGGGATTCAATTCCATCATGGTGGTGGTGGATCGGTCCACCAAAATGGCACATTTCATTCCATGTAGGAAAACCAGTGATGCCACACATGTAGCACATTTGTTCTTTACCGAGATAGTTAGATTACATGGCTTGCTGAAATCTATTATTTCGGATCGAGACGTTAAGTTTACATGACATTTTTGGCGAACCATATGGAAAAAATTATACACCAAACTAAACTTCAGCTCAACTTATCACCCGCGGATCGATGGCCAAACTGAATTGGTGAACTGAATTCTGGGAAACTTGTTGAGGAGTTTGGTTGGAGAAAATTCTCAATAGTTAGATCGTATGCTTGCACAAGTGGAATTTGCTTATAACGATTCACCCAACTGAAGGATGGACAATAGTCCTTTCCAGATCCTATACAGAATGAAACCATGTGGAGTACATCAGTTATAGGATTTGGGACAGTTGGAGTGCAGGAGTACTGATGGGGAAGATTTTGCAAAGGCAATCAGTGATCTTCATGAATAGGTGAAATTGAAACTATAGGACAGTAGTCAAAGATACAAGCAAAAGGAAGATTTGAAAAGATGGGAGGTACAATTCAACGTAGGAGACCTGGAATTAGCACACTTACGCAAGGAAAGGTTTCCTAAAGGAGAATACAACAAGTTGAAATGGAAAAAAATCAGGCTTTGCAAGATTCTTTGGAAGTTTTTTGCGAATGCTTACAAATTGCAGTTACCCCTAGGTATTGGAATTTCATCCATTTTCAATGTGGCAGATATGTACCCCTACACTCCGGTAGATGAAGAAGATAGTTCGGAAAGATGAACAAGGGACACCCAGAAAGAGAATGATTCATGGATTAAGCAAATTCCCCTAGCAAAGCCTCTAGAGGTTGAACAGATCCTAGATACGCAAGTAGCCAGACGGACTCAAAGGAAGGAATATTTGCAGTACCTAGTCAAGTGGAAGGGTCATCCTATTGAAAATAGTTCTTGGTTAGATGCTGGCTAGATTTAAAGCACTCGGTACTCTATTGAAGACCTCATGGACAAGAGCCATGACTTTAATTTACCACGGGAGCCTGATGCAGGAGCATTCGAGTGAAGAGGCGACAACTGGAAATGTTTTTTATTTTCATTTTATCTTGACAGATAAGGAAGAAAACATTTCAAATTTCTGTTTCATTTAGTTTCATTTTGTGTCATTTTTAATTAAGGCTGAATGAGCCATTGTTAGTTTTTTAAATTAGACAAAATACGATTAGTTAGGAACTTGTTTGAAGAAACTATTTAGTAGCTGAAAAATAACTAAGGAACAGTTCCTCAAACTGTAAAGGAACTGCTGACAATGTATTGAAAAAAAAAAAATCAAAGATGATGGAGGGGCTGCCATTGAGAGAGGAGAAGAATACAGAAAACGAATTTAAAGTTTGTTTCTTTTTAAGTCTCTGTGTAAAGAAAATGAGTCCAATATCTCTCTCATAAAGAAAAGAAAGGAATTTTTTGTTTTTCTCCTATGTCTATGTGTTTCAAATATTGTTGTAAGTAAAACAGTGGAGCATTTTCATTAAAAGAAAAGTGAACGATACTCAAGTCACATGACTGAAGGCATTCAGGACCAAGAACTAGACAAAGGCATAGCCCAGCAACATATCACATCTTTCTCAACAAAATAAAGCCCTAGGTACAAATGTCATATAGTAAACAAGCACGCGTGTGCATTTCATTTCATCTTAAAGTTTAAACAATCCAATATACATTTTTAAAAACAAAACCAAGAGGGTTTCAAAACCCACAGAAGCTGGAAACCAATGTTTATGCAAGCTCAGAACAAACTGACAACAAGGGTTTGAAACATACGAAGCCATACAAACATAACAGAGGAAACGGGAACCAACGTCTTATGCCAATTAAAGAAAACACAAGCAAAGTTAACTAGGCAAACACGGATGGATCCTACCCTGTTTTTCCCAAGCCATAAAAGACTCCCAAGGGCGAGGTCGTGGAGCAACGATCTCTAGAACCGACCTGCACACCACTACAAAAATGAGATGGAAGTCAACAAAACCAAAATGGAAAATGAAACAAGGTGAAAAAGAGCAGTTCAAGAAAGGGAAGAACAAGGGTTTACCTCGAAGGAGTCTTTTCCAAGACAGAGGGCAAGAACCAAGTCTTTAGCCGGAGGGACTCTCCCAGTGAGAGCACCATTGACAAGTTTCACCTACTCACGAAGGTGCGAGAGGGTTAGAATCACTAAAATAAGTTTCAGAAATGAAAATAGAACAAAATCTCACCTAAAATAGTGTTTGTTGAAGTCGCCCACAGTAGTAGCAAGAGGAACACCTATGGATACATAAGCCAGGTCAAGTCCAGGACCAATAACAAAAACCCCTGTAAGCATAACCAAACAAAGCTTAAACGAGAGAACAGAGAGTAAGAGGGAACTCGTAGAAAGTAAGCCAACCTAAAGCATCCATGGAACAACAAAAAAATCACCCCAAGAAACAAATGAAGGCACAACATACATACAGAGCCGAACCAGACCCACAACGCATGAAAAAATGGAGGCTAACGCATAGTTTTACCTCCGTAGGTGGAAATGAATTGCATTTGTGGAACCGAGGCTAGTACATAGGGCCATGCCTAATACATTAAAGGTTAATTAAACCCTCGCACCAAAACCCTGATTCCCTTTCTTCGGGAGATACATAATAACACAGTTCGGTGACACATCGTCCCTCTCTCGATTGCCACCATTTATGTTTGATTTTATTGGCATGATGTGAAAATGTTTCCATTGAGAGTTTTGGAGTTATATATACCTTACGAATACAAAACTCATAATGGCTCACCAGACTAATATTTATGTTTAATTTTATTGCTAGAGATGTGCAACAAAACTATATACATTTCCTCATTTTCCCATTCCATTATATACATATATCTCGTAGTGTCACATCTCAAACAATATTTCAATCCAAAATTGTGACACAACAACCGAAAATGACCCATATGCAAATCCAAAAATCATCTTTAAATTTTCAATTGGAGTTTTACAACAAGACTAAATGTTGGAGAGGTAAATCCCCTCTACGGATAGAGGTGATACCTACTAGCCCAAAGGGGGTCTAGCAACAATCAAACAATGCTACACTGCAGGTTCCTAGTTGTAATTAACAAGTGGGTAAAAGAAACCTACTTGGATTCCAACGCTATGTTTGTCGAAGAGATGTCCTCTCGCTCCTTCGCTCCAACCGATCACAGTCCTCCACTATCTTCGCGGACGGACACCTGCACAAGCAAAGAGAGAAAACAAAAGCGTAAAATCTACTAAAAACAACAATGTATCAGTCAGGAAGGATACAATTTACATTAATCATTCATAGGACAAATGGAAATGGAACCATAAGAGTAGTCATCTATCTTTATTAATCAGAAAATAGAGTAAGGTACAACCGAAGTCCTGACGCTGAGTCTTTCTCTAGAGGGTCCAGCCAGCATATCTTCCAAGCATTCACCTTTGGAGCAAATCTCCCAAGTCAAAAGGTCTCTCTCTCACATACAAGGAAACAAGCTCATGACCTTCCTCAAGCTCAAAGCAATCCTCACACAACACACCAAATGCCTACAAAGAGCAGCACTGAAATGCACTAAGAATTCCTCAATCAAAGTCTATATGTCCCAAACTAGCTGCTCATGGGCCATGGAGGAGGCTTATAAAGAGAAGGAGTCTCCATGAATAGGTAAGGGATGAGCTTTCCTCCAAGATAAGTGGATGGTCAGTCGAACAGACATGCAAGAGAAAGGGTGGCGACCTCAACAATGCTAACAACCAAGTCTGGAGGGATCTGGAAGGCTGGTTGTTAGAACAAATTCACACAAACAGGATCAGCGCGGGTGAGACACTGGGCTACCGCGCTGACATCGTAGATCAACTATAGAGGAGGTCTGGCCAGTGCGAAAAGGACAAACGGAGGGTGCGTTGTTCGTAAAAATGGGACCAGCGCGGAAAAGACGTGTGCTTCCGCGCTGGCAGCGCATCAGATACATTGGCCTCCGCCTGTCAGCGCGGTTATTTGATTAACAGACGCGATGATTCATTTAACTTAGGCAAAGAGGGTTTTTTAGCCATTTTGAGGAGCATGAGTATAGGTGAATGTGGTTTATAGCACAGTAGGGAGACTGACATGATGGCAGTGACATTTTACTGTGTAACAGATGCCCCCTAAAGCATGAAGCCCGAGAGAGTGGGAGGGCTGAAATGCTTTACAAGACTGCTAGATTGGAACACCACTGGAGAGAACCTGCAGGCGGATACAACTGATATTTCAATTACATGTAGTCTATGCATGGGCGCAGCCATCCAAAAGACATATGGAAAGAAGGTCTATGGCGTGGACGCAGCCACCCAGCTGAGAAGACCATAATGATAAGAGGTATGGTCGCAGCCATCCTTAAGAGGACTCAGGTATGGTCGCAGCCATCCATCAATGAGTCATGTAATGATGTCCCACAAAATCACAACCTGGTCCACAATGGACTACAACCAAGGTCTTGCGCTCCATCCGAATCCGAACAAAGTACAAGTTCAAACATGTGAATATATGTGTCGAAGTCGAACATGCTTGAACATCGTCTGATTACCAGCCAGTGATGAAAGCTGTTAACAGACGCGAGAGGGGCCACCAATAATGACGATGGTCCTCAAGGTACTGTAGGTACAATCCACGGCATGTGAATGAATGAGCCGATGTCGAACACCCGCGGAATTATTCGATCGGAGGCCAATGATGAAAACCTCGCGTCGAACACGAAGGACCTGCCATTGAGGCATG
>APFE031645471.1:0-12505 GCA_000404065.3 Pinus taeda | reverse complement strand
CAACAAAACAAAATTACCCTTGCGCTGCTGTGCATTTCCCTTTTGTTTTCACAATGGACAACAACAAAAAACTTCACGCTGCTGCGTATAATATTACACATCATCATAAAACAGGGCATACCATTACATATTCAACGAACAACTTTCATTCACGCTATTGCGTGTATATTTCATTTCATCAACAAAACATTGCATACGCGTTGTTGCGTATTCTTTTCATTACATCCACACTGCTGTGTGTATTACATTCATCCTGCTGAAAAATTCTCCTTACATTCGCTGCGGCGAGTTTCACTTTGCATTACATTCACAAAAACTGGACATTCACGCTCTGCTGTGTTTTGCCCTCTTTTTCATTTGTGCTCAGCTGCGCTTCACTTATATTGCATATACTTCAAAACAGGGCATTACATTCGCCTTCTGCATATTACACAGCTGTGTAAAAAACTTTTTTTTTTTTACTTCGCACTGCTGTGCGTTTCATTACACATCAACGCTACGATTACTAACTACAATTAAATTTCATTAAATGCTTCACGTGGACTTTTCTTCTTCGTCCATCCAACGCTTTCAATCAACCTTGTATCTGAAC
Source organism: Pinus taeda (assembly GCA_000404065.3). Classification (NCBI taxonomy): domain Eukaryota; kingdom Viridiplantae; phylum Streptophyta; class Pinopsida; order Pinales; family Pinaceae; genus Pinus; species Pinus taeda. Next base: position 11,913 of record APFE031645471.1, on the reverse strand, counting down.
TTTCTGGATGTTGCGGTACATTCCCATGTCCGCAATAAAACCTGGTGTTTACTATTTTTACCAACTCTGCCATGATTTTTGTCTTAAAACCTGGTGTTTACTATTTTTACCAACTCTGCCATGATTTTTGTCTTCTTAAATGTTTGATGTCCTTGACCTTAAAAAAACAAAATCTGCACCGGGTAAGGAAAAATCTAGTCTCGATTGCTGTTTTAATTGGTGCAGGGAAGCGTACTGGTTTTCTGGAAACAGTAAGCAGCATGGGAAATTAACATTTCAACATATTTCTTCCAGACAAATGTCTGGCAACACGAGAATATCATAACCTCTTACTTTTACTTTCAGGTCTTGTCACTTCTGCAATTTCTGATATAATTTTAAACTTTCAGCAAATCAAAGAAAGAAACTTACCTTTCTGAAGTTCTCACGTTTGAAGATTTGTCATCACAGCCAATTCCTTCCGATTGAATTAAATAGCAAGGATCTGAAATCCAATTTTTCATGTTAAACCACGTTTTGATAACATCGAGAGCTTCAACTGCGATTTACGAATTACTTGGTTACACATTGAATTATAATATTGGTGTAAGATTTGGGTAAATGTACTTTCTATCTTTTGACAATGTTGCTGCATGAGTCTTAACTAAACTATAATACTCATAGGCATTGAGTTCAAAGGTGTAATACGCTTTATTTGATAGGAATGCTAGCTCTAATTCGATAGGAATGTTAGCTAATGCTAGTTAGAGTGCGAAATAATTTGTTAAGGATTATGAGATCTTTAAAAATAATTTTGTTAGGATTATGACATTGAGAGAAAAAATGTGATCTCTAAAGAGAGTGTTTCCAATAACTTTGGGAAAACCTAATCATACAAATTATATATTTCAGACATGAATTCCAGGATTTCTTATCAAATTTTGTACCAAATAGATTAAAAAACAAAACATAAAAGATACATTACGCGATCAGAATGTTCTCTTTTATGTGGAAGCTGCAATGGGAGCTTGGGAAAGAGCTGCAATGGGAGCTTGGGAAAGTTCCGGGAGCTTTGAAAACTGTTTTTTTTTTTAGTTCTCGCGTTCCCTGGGGTTGGGGAATACAAAGCATGTAGACAAATACGTTGAACTGCCCACAAAACATGAGGCTTTGTTGAAAGACATCCTTAATACCAATATCCTTAATTAAGAAACTAGAGCAATCTCTTGATGGGTTAAGGAAGAGTGTGATACCTCAATGTAAGGGCGATATTGGGATGTCATGCTGATGAGTATTTTTTTTGTTTGTTTATGTATATGTATCGCAGAAGATTGTGTGAAGATTGTGTGCATATTGTATGTGATAGTCAATGTTTAATCATTTGAGTCGCTTTACTTTTTCTCATAAGAATAACTAGAGAAACATAGGTAAAATTGTTCCTTTGTATTTTTAAGGCAGATTGTTTCAAAATATTGGTCATGTGTTAGAGAACTGATAAGGAACTTGACATTTTAAATAATTTTATATATATAAAAAAGGGAAACTTAGCAAGAGAAGACACCCAGAATATATTTTTATTAATATAAAAGAGATTAATATAATTTAAATTGAATTTTAATATTTTTGATTAAATATTAATTTTGAATTATTATATAGTTATATATTTTTTATTTCAATATTTTAATTTTTTATATTATTTAATATTACTATTTTTTGATTAACAAACTTCTAGCCATTCTCAACATTTCCACATCCCAGAAACTGGTACAACATAGATTTTTTTCCAACATTTCCACATCCCAGAAACTCGTACAACATAGATTTTTTTCCATGAATAGAAGAAAAATTACCCCTCCCATATTAATATATTGAAGTTGCAGAAAGTGTCTCGCCACTGAATAAAGTCCACCAGGTATATTTCGTGACTAACCTTGAAAGCAAAAAATTAAAAACTGATAGCTAAATATCCAAAAGATGAAACATATAAGTTCGGAATGCTCACCTAAACGTAGAATTTCCACCAAAATCAAGTCTCTGTCCTAATATCAACATTGTTCCTGGCTTAGCCTCTGCATACATGCCATCTCCGAGGGTCCTCAACCCGATCACATTGATAAAGGGATCATCAGTCTCCGAGGTTCTGATCAAGCAAATACACAGCATTGCCCCAGAACTAACCAAGATTTCTTCAAAATTATCTGGAGAATATCGATTTGTGGTGGTTAAGTCTTGTGTATGCAACATACCCAGTGTCTCAATAGAGTAAGAAAAGCTTGGCAATTTTTGGAATCCACTGTAATTTCCGGGGAAAAACTGGGCCACAGGGACCTGATAGCAAGACTTGCGGAGAGGCATCATTGACCCATGTTATATTGTTTTCGTTCTCTCTCATTTGCTTTCCCTCCACAATTGATGTACAAAAATCCAGCTACACTTCCGAATGAATGTGTTAATTTATTTATATATACGAAAGTACATCTTAAACAACTTGATTTTTTGGTTTGGATTCAGAGGGAAAATACGCAAACATCTAATTACTTCATTAATAAAACATGTTATAAACTAAAAATAAATTAGCTGTACCTGGTTGAGTAGTAACATCACCCAATAAAGTCGTCCCGAACGACAGGGTGGTCATCCAAATCGTCAATTTACCAGAGCCAATTTTGCCCATCACTGCCTGAAAAGTTCCTGTGTGTTCTAGCAATACATCTGAAGCAGAGATGCCACTTATATATGAAAGTGGATTCTGTGTGAAGCGCTTCGATCCTTTTGGGTTTCTCGATTGCCCTTTATTTATAAACCCTGTAGCGTTGGAGCGTTCAAAATACGGCAAAAACCATGTACTTTAGCGATCCTGGACGTTCAAAAGGCGGCAAAGACGGCAAAGACCCTGTACTCTAGCGCTCAAGCGATCAAAAGCCGGTGAAATATTTAGTCTGATTTTATGTTACTTTAAAAGTTAATTATGTTTTTTTTAAGGGCATGGTTTAATTTAGGGGAGAACTAAAATCAAACTTCATAGTTGCCACTATAACACCAAGATCATAACTAACCACCTGCAAGTCGGGTATATTAAATTCCTATGATTTTAGCAAGAGCAGACTTATCGGAGAGGGGAATCTGACTTACCGGAGAGGGGAATCTGCCCCTCTAGCCGCTACCATAGCAGGTCATTGTACTCAATGAGATTTATACTTCGGTCTGCCCGAGCTTCGCTCATGTGACTTACCGTCAAACCTTTTTATTTTCTAAAAATTAAATATGTGATGTACCAAAGAATCAAATCACACAACATACTAGTTGTTTTACTTGTTTCAGATTCAAACAAATAATTTTTTAGGAAGAGAAACATGTTTTTACCCATTAAGCTGATTCAAAGTATATAGTCAGTACTTACTTTTTTTATTAAAAATTTAATAAACATTTCTCTAATAAAACTATCACAAATTTTTTCTTGTTAAAATATCATTATATTATTGAGTTGCAAAGTAGATTTTGATTTTTCCTTGTTAAAATATCATTATATTATTGAGTTGCAAAGCAGATTTTGATCCATTTAGGTAGGTAGACTTGAATATGAATCAATTTTAAAAATTAATATATTCTTATAATATTTTAAAAATTATTAATAATATTAAAAACAGAAATTATAAACAATGTTCCCATTAATTAACATATTGAAAACGTTTTGATCAAATTTAAATTGGATTGTTTTGGCATATTCTCTTGCCAAAATATTCAATCAAGCTTCATGAATTCACCTCTTCCTATTAAGTTAATGATCCCCAATTAAATTGTAAGTAAAATTATTTTTCTTCTATTATTTAATAAATGTATAAAATTATTCTTTTTAATAAATATACCAAATGTATAGACTTCAATAAAGATATTTGACTTCAATAAGGTATTTTATTGGAGGCTTTACTCATGCACGGGAAAATACAAATAGTATGAAAACAAATCCATCACCGACTTCGTCTTCTAAAATTTTGATATTTGAAATTAATCTACAAAAATTTCATTAATATTTTACTTTAATTTTATATAATAAAGAAAATTAAAATATCGCTCTCAATAAATATATCGGTGTAGTTTTTAGTACGACTTTTGGAGGCTTTTCCGGTGGCTTTTTCCAGTCAAATTTCTCTAAAATCTGGCAGCAATTTATTGAAATCGCAAGTTTGATAGGTAATTTCTGTACAATCAAAGCGTCCTAGGGGTTTTTCAGGGTGCTGAATCCAAATGTGCAGTTAAAAAACCATTTTAAATAATAGAAATCAAGATTTAACTTCAATTTTTTCCGCCAGATTCCGTCACCCAAATCTCCAAAAAATCGCACTAAAAACAACTCCAAATATATCAAGTTTAACAAAATTATTTTACTTTCTCGCCTCACCTTACTTGCACGAATTGTTTCATTATAACATTCATCACATTGCAACCTTTAATATTTAAAGCTAGTGTTACATGAGTAGCCTACCAACCTTTCACACTTTCTATTTTACCTTTTTTATCAGAATGGATTGACAAATAATCCCACCACTGTTCTATGTCCCACTCAATATATCAATTTCATTTCTCCCACCTTCTTTCACAGGACATTTCATAAATTCTACTAGAATTTGCATTTAGCGAAGAATTTTGCTCAGCGTTCAATTTGCAATATCTACACCGTCTTTAGTACAGCATTTTATGAGAATTTGTCACAATGGAAGCATTTGCTCAGTTTTCTTTATCTCTATGCGGTGGTCAATATGGTCGTTGCCTTTTCCCATTTTCGAGATCAGCGTGCTTTTTATAAAAGAAATTTTCAGAAGAAAACGCGGTATAGTATTTATATTAGATTGAAAATAGACCTGTATATACAGATTGTAGAGATACTTTTTCCCGGACATGACATCCAAAATTGAAGGGTTTTTTCAAATATACATCTTTCTTTGTTCACCTCAAGTATGAGGTCTGTATAGAGATCATTTCATAATAGAAAACATCAAAAATATGGAACTACCTGGCCATAAGACATTGTTTTCCAGAAACAGGATCATGAAACATATTAGATTTTAGTCGACGTTAAATACCCGACATAGAGAAGGGCTGAATGATGTGTGTGCAGGAATCTACAGAGATACTCTGTTGCCACTTACCATATGGGCACTGCATACCCTTCTTTGATAGTTCATCCACTTGCTCATTTTGCACACGCTTTATATGTGTGATAGGGAATAGTGTAGGTTTTCATAGAGATGAAACCCTGCCCAACCATCTAGAAAGGCGATCATTTTTTATAGATTGCTTTCCCTTCACGTGCTCTATGATTATTTTGGAGTCACCATAGATATTGATAGGGCCGATGTCCATGAATGTGCAGAATAGAAGCAGACCATGTAGAGCCATGGCCTTAGCGTTGTTATTGGTTCCATTGCCACCGTTCCAAAACATAAATTATTGAAGATCACTTAAAATACAAATATAAACGCCACATGTACATTTGTCGTCTTTTGCTGCACCGTCAAAGTGTGCCCGTGGGAAGAAAAGCTATTGTGAGTCCGAGACTATAGTTTGTTGCTTCATTTGTTGTGGAATGTTAGGGAGGATCGATAAATAAAAGGGGATAACCTTGTCAAATATATGCCAAAATTTCTCCTTGCTATTTTAAAACATCCTTTTGTTCCTCCACTTCCATATGAACCAGAAGACAATTAGTGGAATGGGTCGCCAAATTATTTTCTGTGAACCCCAGCATTCATATGCATCTATTATGGAGGAATGTGATATTACAGGAAAACCAGAATAAGAGGCCAGCCGCTTCCATAACTTCTGAGTTAGTGGACATTTTAGAAAAATGTGCATGTTATATTCTGTATTGGATAGGCAGATTATGCATATGGTTGGTCCATGCCAGTTCCTTTTTTGTAAATTTGTCCTTGTAAGATTTTTATTATGAAAGACTAGCCATGAAAACAATGTAATTTTTAGAGGACAACTAGCCTTCCATAGAGAGTTTGGAAATAGTTTTCGGGAGGTCTCCCTTCGCTGTTCAATCAAGGAGAGATATATATCTCTCACTAACACATTTGACCGGCCTTTCTTCACCTGCCAAACAATGCTATCTCTGTCCTTTGTTTTGTAAATCCCAGCATTTTTCATAGTCCAAAGAATCTTGTTCCATTGAGAAGCCATTGTTCCATCCAGGCCCAGCTCTCTAGCCAATTTCCATCGAGGAATAGCATCCTTCTATATTTCTATTACTTGTGCCTAGTAGAAAATACCTTTTTGATGTAGGAGCGTGAGAAGTTGTGGGGCGATTGGGAATTCTATCTCTACCCCCATGATTGCATCAACACTGATAAGAATGTTGTTTCCTGTTTGTAATTTCCATATGAGATTCCTGTAGAAGAAAGGAAGAACCTTTTGAAAACTTCTCCAAATATCCAATCCTTGTGAGGACCACATAAATTTGTTCCTGTACCAATAATAGACATCTTCATTCCCAAGATATTTCATTCTGATAGCTTGACTCCATAAACTTTTTCCAAAAACCGCTCGCCATAGTGATTTGCATAATAGTGCCAAGCCAAAGAGGCGAAGATTCATGATGCCCCAACCCCCCATTTTTTTTGGGAAGGAGATGTTTTCCAGTTTTGTAAGATGGAATTTCCTCTTTTCCTTGCACCCTCCCCAGATAAAGATTTCCATTACGCTGTTTAATTTGTTAATGGTAGCTGAAGGAATGTAGTACAGATGAACCCAATAAATAGAAATTTGTGCAAGAACCGACTGTGAGAGAATCATTCTGCCAACTAAAGATAAACATTTAAATTCCCATCCTGATATTCTCTTGTAGAATCTGTTAATGATCCATGACCAGTCAGAAATTGTGTAACCCATGGGTTTAAGCTGGTAACCCAAGTATTTCATACCCTCTTTGATGGATATTGCCTGAATGCTATATAATTGAGAGATATATTCCATCTCGTCCATATTAACCTTTCCGAAGTGAAAAGTAGATTTTCCTTCATTTATATGTAAGCCTGTAGCCCTTTGAAATGATATTAATATCTCATGCATTATATGCCAAGTTTGTCTACAAAACACAGCGAACAATAGAACATCATCCATAAAAAGGTTGTGCGTAAAAGGGTTACCTCTGGATATAGAAAGTGGGCAGATGTTCCCTGTAGCGACCGCTCTTTTCAAATGAAGACTAAGGGTATCCATGACTAGTATGAATAAGAGGGGAGACAGAGAGCATCCCTGACGGAGACCTCTTTCAGCTGAGAAGAACAAAGTGGGATATCCATTTATGAGAATGGAAAAGTTGACTCCTTCCACACATGCTATCCATTTAGTGCACTGGTCATTTAGCCCGATCTTAATAAGTAAACATCTTAGATAGCTCTAGTCTAGGCAGTCATAGGCTTTTTTTAGATCGATATTAAGAATGGCAACTCCAATATTTTTTGTTTGCATTGAATGTAAAGCTTCTTGAGCAATAGCCATTGCTTCTAATATGTCTCTGCCACTTAGAAACCCATGTTGTTCTTTTGAGATATGGGTTGATAGATTACCACGGATTCTCTCAGCTATAATTTTTGATATGATTTTATAGATGGCATTGCATAAAGATATCGGCCTGTACTCTGCGAAAGTAAGGGAGTCCTTTTTCTTGGAATCAATGAAATATAGGTAAAATAAATGTTATGATGAATTTTACCTTGCATTCTGGTTTCTTCCACCATCCCAAGATATTGCTTTTCATAATGTCAAAGAAATGGATGAAAATGTCTATGGTCCAGCCATCAGGGCCAGGGCATTTGTCTTTTTTAAAAGATTTCATTACATCAAGTAGTTCTTCCTCCGATACAGCAACAAAAAGTCTCGCATTATCCTCTTCATTGAACATACATGAGAATGGTTCTATGCCCCATATAATATCTTTTATCTCCCTGCTAGCGCCCCGTTTATATGCCTTTTGAAAATATTTGACAGCTTCTTTGGAGATATCTTCTTGAGAGTGCAAATAATCATCCTCTTCATTCTTGATTTTCCATATAGAATTGGAAGCCCATCTTTTGCTTGCAAAACGGTGAAAGAACTTAGTGTTTTTATCTCCCTCCTTTAGCCAAGTGGCTCAGCTTTTAAGCCGCCATGAAATTTCTTCAATTGTTAGTAATCTCTGTTTCTTTTTTCCAACTTCCCAAATCCGAGCCCGAGTGCTCCATGGAATGGATTGTGAAGTCATAGCACAGGCTAATTCTTTTAATTCTTTTTCAATCTTCTTAAGTTCTATACAGTTTGATTGTTTTTTCTGGATCTGCCATTCTTTTACTTTAGATCGAAGATTCCTCATTTTGCCAATCAAGTTCTCCAATGGAGAAACATCCATTGAAGGACTATTAGCCTTCCAAGCACCGTGAATCATGTTGTTGAATGACTCATCTTCTAGCCAAATCCCGTTGAACTTAAAATGATAGCTTTTCCGCAAATTCTGATCCATCCATTGTAGAGATATTGGCCGATGGTTAGAAATGAAAACAGGGAGGGTATGAAAGCTTGGAATGCCAAATTTCTCCAAGAGATTTTCATGCATGATGAATCTATTCAGCCTTTTAGCAATATAGGCTTCCCCCGACCTTCCATTGTCCCACGTGGGAGACAAAGATTTTGGGCAAATGTCTACAAAGTTGTATTGAAGCAATGCTTCCCTGATTTTCTCCCCAATTGAGTCAGTTTTTTCCCCTTTCCCCGAACTTCATCCGGTCCCAATGTGCAATTTAGATCTCCAGCGATGAGAAGCGTTTCAATGTCCATAATACCAGAGGCAATAAAAAAGTTCCAATAAGAAGCTCTGTCTTTGTAGGGAGCATAAACATTTAGAATGTGGATATTGTCAGCACATCCTCTGTATTTAACAATAATCAAGATTTCCCCAAGGCATCAGAATGTTTTTGCAGAGATCCACCTCGAATCCCATATCACTGCTAATTCTCCGAAGAGACCAGCCGCTTCCGTTGGCTCAATATACCAGGATGGAAGCATACGCCTAAAGAACGAGATAGTATCCTATCTTTCGCGCATGGTTTCCTTTTCAATTTTTTTTAATTATTATTATTATTTTTTAATTTATTTATCGAATTCACCATTCAAATTCTGCATATACAGAACGGACTTAACATTCCAAGAAATCCACTTCTCTTTCTTCCTCGCTGCATAGCACTCAACACAACGACTTCTCTTTCCTTATTGTCTTTCAATTCTGTTAGTTCTTCGGCATCTTGTGAAGATCTCAACACGGGGACTTCCCTTTCCTATTGTCTTTCAATTCTGTTAGTTTTTCGGCATCTTGTGAAGATCTCAACACGGCGACATCCCTTTCCTTATTCCCTTTCAATTCTGTTAGTTATTTGGCATCTTATGAATTCTTCACAATGCTCCATATGATCAGTGATGTCAGAAATTGTCTTTACCTAACCATTTTTCTCAGCTTTCTCCATCTCTCTGCCGTTTCTTTATTGTCTTTCACTTTTTCAGATCACTGGACATTTCATGAATTATACAGATAACACCGTAAGAGTTTGTCTTTATTGAAGAGTTTTTCCTCAGCATTTTCCATCTCTATGCCGTTGCGTTATTCTCTTCCAATTTTCCAGATCAGTGGGCATTTCATAAATTCTGCCCACGACTCTCTGGTAAAACTGAGGTAAGCTTTCTTCGTGTCTATGGAACAGAGATGTAACAGTGTATCTTTGACCTAGCTTTCTGTGTCTCTATGCGGCACTAATTTCGCGATTTACCTTTCTTAATGTCTTTTAATTTTCCATATTACTCCGCGTTTCATGGATTCTACAGAGCCATGTGAAATAAAAAAGTTTGAATTCACTGGGATTCTACAGAGCCATGTGAAATAAAATGGTTTGAATCCAGTTGATATATATCAATCAGTTTGACCATGATTGTGTGATGCTTTATGTTATAAGAATAGTTTTTATTTTTATAGGTGTTTTTTATTATTGAATTTTTTTCCTAAGAAAAAAAAAAAGGTATTTTCATTTATTAACAGAGGGTTTTACATGGACTTGATTTTTATTATTGATTTATTTTGCTTTATCATCTCTTTTTCAAATTTCAAATTTTAATTAGTAATTTAATAGAAAAAAAATCATATAAATTTATTAATTTACACTTCACAAAATAAAATAACTAAATATAATTATATAAATTAAATGGAATTATAACTTTATATTATTATTAATTATAAAAAATAATATATAGAAAATTAACTATATTATAACTTCATATTATATTATTACATAAGTTAAATATATATATACATATAAAAAATATGTGAAAGAAAAGCCATAATAAAGCAATAATAAGCAATAACATATTAATGATACTTGTGACATAACATTTTTTTAATTAAATTGAAAAGTGAAAGAGTAATAATTATTTTAGAGAAAATCTCAACCATCAACTCTCTACCCTCAATCTTTACTATTATTAAAAATATTCCATTGGTATTTTCGGGAGGTTAAATCCTACAATCCACCTAATAATCATTGATAATTAAATTAAAATTTCAGAAGCCCTATTTCAAATTTAATATATTATTTTTTACATTTTCCACTAATCATTAGTCACAACTCTTTATTATTATCTTTTATTTCAATTTTATTTCCTTTTAATTTTGACATTTCTATTTTTATTTTTTTGGCATTTTTCTATATATTTTTTTTTCCTTTTTTTTTTTTTTTTTTTTTTTAGCTTGCCATGCCACTCATTTTTAGGAGGTAGATAGAAGCTATCAATCAACCCTTGTTTACTAATTCTGTATAATATTAGGAATATAAGCAAGATAAGACAACCCTTACGAGAAAAACAAACCATAAAGATCTTTTGACTACCCTTTGTCCAAAAGATTTTATGCAACCTTTGTGAGAAAAACAAACCATAAATATCTTTGACTACCCTTTGGCTAAATCTAGCCAAGCTAATTGCAAATTGAGCCAAAAACACTCATTTATGTCCCTTACAATGGAGAATTGCAAGCCTATTTTTAGGCTTCAATATGTGCAATACTATGTGAAACATATCATGGGCCACAAAACGATGGGGCCAAAAACTATGATTGTAGACTCAAAACTTTTTGACTCATTTGAGTTAATATTTGTTCAGGTAAACATCCCATATAGGATGAACACCTTCAAAAACGACTCACACAACGAAATCAAAGATTGCAACACTAGTGTTTTTACATGGTTAAAACCCTAAGAGAGGGAAACGGTCCATGACCCCAGCCAACGTAGCCACTTGAGACAATTTTGTTAATGCAAAATCAAATATTTTACATAAAATAGTTCTCATAATCGATCATCAGTCATGACCCTCCATGTCCATTAAATAGAGATCGTGGACCAATGAGATGTTTAGCCATGGATCAATAGTCATTCGTCTCGAGGAGAATATGAGTCGTCAAATCACTCTATGTCTATAATATATTGTGATGGTCATATTACAATGCAACTAATACATACTAAACAAACATAGTAAGAGACACATTTTTACTTAATAGTAGCATTAGATCGAGTTTAAGTTAACTAACTCTTAAGTGTCTAAATATCCTAACAAGGTTAGTCTAACATTCCCCTTTTTAAACTTGAGTTTGAGACATTCTTCAGACCTAACATCCTCTCCAATTCCTATAGGTAGGGTATTCGAGAATTCTACATGACCCCCTCTCCAATTCTTATAGGTAGGGTGTTAGTGTTAGTCTTTCCAGCCTTCCTCCAGTGATCAAACATGCTCTTACAAAGTTATTTTGAAGTGTCAAGGTCAAATTTTGTCATTTCAAAGAGTTTTCAAACAAAATTTGGTCACTAGGCATTAGGTCTAGGGTTTGTTTTCACTCCTTCTAAAGTTGTCCAAATGGCG